>PVKY010004333.1:0-19498 GCA_004027775.1 Bradypus variegatus
TTGCCCCCTCTCTGAGCCTCTTCTCCGAGCTGCTGGGAGAATTTGCTGGGGGAATGGGTGCTGGGCAGCTCCTTCTGACCCACCTCCCTCCTTCCTCCCCTTACTTTTATCTCTTTTAAATTCTTTACCTTGAAATACTTTCAAGTACAAAATAATACAAACCCATATGGAGAACTCCAACACACCTCCAGCCCTCCCAGACACCAAGATCCGCCAGCCTCAACATTTTGGCACATCTGCTCATCACTCCATCCATCCATCCACCCATCCATCCATCCATCCATCCATCCACCCATCCATCCCCCAACCCTCCCTCCATCAGTCCATCCATCCATCCCTCCCTCCATCCCCCAGCCCTCCCTCCATCAATCCATCCATCCCTCCCTCCCTCCTTCCATCCATCCATCCCTCCCTCCTTCCATCCATCCCTCCCTCCCTCCCTCCATCCATCCATCCACCAATTCATTTTCCAAACACTTAAGTGTAAGCTTGTGTACACCCTACTCCTCGAACACTTAATAGTTCCATATACATTTCCTAAGAACGAGGATATTCACTAACATAACCACCTTAAGTGCAGTTTCAAGTTCAAGAAATTTAACATCAATATAAAGCACACAGTCTATATTTCAAAGTTTTCTGTGTCCCAATAATGTCCCTTTGAGTCTTTTCTCCTTCCTTGCTAGATCCTGTCCAGGATCAAATATTGCATTTAATTGCCATTGTCTCTTTAGTTGCCTTTTTTTTTTTAATTGTGGGAACATATATACAACCTAAACCTTCCCATCCTAACCATTCCCAAGCTGTCCCAATCACCACCTTTCATTACTAAAACTTTCCCATCTCCCCAGATAGAAACCTATACCCTTATGCAATAAATCCCCAATCCCCCTGACCCCAGGCCCCTGGCAATCTGTACTCCAATTTCTGTCTCAATGAGCTTTCATATTCTCCTGTATTTTCTTTGTAGTTACTGCAGGGCTTAAATTTAACATCCTAATTCTGTAACAATTTCATTCCTTTTGATACCAACTTAAGCTTCTTTCTTTTTTATTGAACTGGCTGAGAAGCGACCCTCCCAAGGCCAGTTCCAGGGTCATGGTTTGTTGGGGCGGGGGCTTCCCCTCCCATCTGTCATTCCCTGCTGGCTCCTGCTGTGGGCCTCCCAGATGAAGGCTCAGCCTGGCTTCAGCAGAACCACCCTTGCTCCTGTTTGCTGATCACCTGTCCCCTCCTTTCCCTGCCCAGAGCCAGGAGGCCGGGGCTCGGATGGTGGAGCTTTGGATTTGCACGGACAGGTCTGAATCCAGACATGACCCTGCTCACCGTGCCTGGAGGTCCTCATTTAGGCAGCGAGGACAAGGAGAGGATTAAGATCCTGTTTGTGAAGCCCTGGACACTAGGCCTGGCCTGGGACTTCTGTCCCACAAGTGGAAGCCATGACAGACCCCTGCTCTTCTGGGGAGAAGAGGCACTGCAATACAGGGAGGGACAGAGAAGGGGAGGCTGACCACCGCTACAGGGGAAAGGATTTTCAGGGACAAATTTCCATCAGGGAACATATGAATGGGATTTTTGAAGGCTGATTTTGTAAAAAAAAGAGAAGAAAAGAGAAGATAAGAGAAGCTCCCATATGATAAGGTTAGCTAGTCTTGAGGCCATTCAAAAAACTGTCATTTAATTCACAAACGCCAACCTGGCCCTGACAGCCTTGAAGTCACTCAGGTTGTACGGGAGGTTTTTCTGGGGTGATGGAGGAGAGGGTTATGTCATCCTTTTGCCTCCACAGAGCCAAAAAACCCCACTTCCCTTCATGGAACTTCTATACTCTTCCCCCACGCTCCTCTTCTGGAAGCTGTTGGCCTCCTACCTCCTGTCCCTGTCCCAGAAATCTCCAACTCCCTCAGCCTGCCCAGCCCTCCACCCTCCTGGGGCCCATGACCACCTATGCAGCCCTCCAGCCACCCAAAGTCCTGACACACCAAACACAGCCTTCAACATAATGTACGGACACCTCAAATAATGTGTGGGGGAGCCGGTGGGAGGAGGAGGGAGCCTCAGTTTATCCTGACACGGGATTGATGACAATTGTTTACCAAATAAAATATCTCAGTTTGGGCATTGCCTTCTGCAGGAATCCTTTTTAAAAGAAAAAAAAAATGATTGCATTAACATAACATTTTCCATCTTAGCCACTTTGAAATATACAATTCAGTGGTGTTAACCCCATGTACAAGGCTGTGCTCCCGTCGCCAGCGCCAGTGTGCAGGATCCTTTCTTGCCTTCTAAGGTCCCAGGTGGGTGAGCCACCGAGTGCAGGTGCTGGCCGAGGCTCCTCCCCTCTCTAGATCCCCCCTCACTGCTCTTCCTCCTCTTACTACATCTTCCTTATCCCACTGACTGTCCCTCTTGGGATCTCTTTCCTTCTCCTGGGGAACAGAACCCCTTACCCCACTCCTTTCTTCCTAGGGCCTCACTCCCTTTCCTATCCCTGCCTGGGATCTTGTCTGCTGGGAGCACTGAAAGACGGGGGACAGGAGCAACAGGCTCAGAAAGAGGTACAGACTCTCCAGACCTTCTGGTAAGACTTGTCCTGGATGTTCCAGGGATATAAATGGGCCCAGACTGGGGTCTCCTTTGCTGGTTTGTGCTCCTGCTACCACTTTATCTGTCTTGTGTGGGCTCTGCCAGGGCCAGAACCCTGGGTTCTCTGTCTCCCTTCCTGGAAGGTAATATCATGAACAATAATGTTCTTGAATGTTCAAATAGCTCTCCACAGTTCACAAAGCCTATTCATAGCCATTTCCTGGTTTGCAGAAATTACCAAAAAACCCCCCCCCTCCATTTTATAGATGAGAAAATCCAGGCCCAGGGACTGGGACTTTTCAGCAAAACATGTTAAAGAATTCAAGTGTCACCAGGACAGCCCTTGAATGTGCTGGCCTTCCCTGCTGTAGATGTGTGTCACGTTAGGTCTTTGAGCTCAGCCATTCCCCCCCTACTTTAGAGGTTCAGTTTTTGGGGAGAGGGGAGCGTGTGGAGTTCTAGATTTGTCTGACGTTATATGCTCTAAGTTCACGCTTGTCATCTGGTTGACTGCTCACGGCCTGCATGGGCAGTGGGCAGGCAGGTGGTCCTTCCCCTTTGACAGACGGCCAGCTGAGCCCCCGGAGCTGAGCACAGTCTGCCCGAGAGGGTCCAACAGTGCTTCAAGGTTGAAGGCCAAGTGCCACTGGGGACAGGAGGGCCAACGGGCAGCCATGGGCAATGTTCTGACCCGGGTGAAGCCGTCCATCACACATGCTTCCTCATGCCAGCAGTTTTGGCTAATTAACTGCTTCTGTTTCCCGTTAGCCAAGCATAATGGCCAACTGACAGATGAATGAGCCCAGAGAGAAGGGGGAGAGGATTCCAGGCAAGAGGCTGCCCTCTCTGCTCACTCAGGCAGGCAGTCTGCGGTACCTACTGGGGTGGGGAGTGCTTGGAACAGGGGTGAATCTGGCCTGAAGCCCCTCCTCTAGCTCCTCACGATGCAGGGCAAAAACGTGACACTGGTGCATGTTATACCAGCCGTGTTCTGTGCACTTTACCTGTATTTATTTCAGTGAATGCTCCAACAAGCCTCTGACCATCATGCATATTCCATTTGTACAGCTGAAGTAACAAGGCATGGAGAAGTCAAGTGATTGGCCTAGGGTCATGCTAGGGATAAAATTAGATGCGGAGAAAATCAAAAGACCAAATTGTTCACTGTGTTTGTGATAGGAAGTAGTTTATGAATGCCATTTTCCATAAACCCTTTCTTCCAGACATTTTGTTTTACTACATATAAAAACAATTATTCTTAAAGGTTGTGTATTGGACTGAAAAAAAAAAAGAAGAAGAACTGAGAGCAGCCATGAGAAGAAGAGAAAACATTGTATGTGTTCCAAAGAGGAGAGTGGTTTATCCCAGGGAGCTCAGGCTGAGGACCCAGCCTGAGCAAATGTGTAGGTCGGAATGTTCTGGATATGACTGGGAACTGCAAGCAGGGCAGGCTGGGTGCTGTGTGTGCAGAGAGTGGGAAGACAGGCCGAATCCAGAGTGTGGAGAGCCTTGACCACCAAGCAAAGGCGTCTGGGATTTATCTCATGGGTGGTGGGAAGCCACAGGTTTCTCTCCACGGCTGACCCAGTTCCAAAGACATGTCCTGTCCTTCCTCAATGCCTCTGAAACCTCAGTCCTCCTCCTCCTCACTTCGCTCTCCCAGATTAGAGCAGCAGTCACCCCCACTGTGCTCCCTGCAGTTTGGCCCCTCTGAGCCACCTTCCAAACGGAATGTCCCCAACGCCTGCTGTTCACCTTACACCTCCTTCCAGAAACCTTCACTGGATCTGGGGACTCTGCATTTGAGGAAGGTTTTGTTTTGTAAACCTACAGCTTCTCTGATAAAAAATTAAAAAAACTTCACTGGCTCCCAGCATCTGTGGGATCAAGTCCAAACACTGCAGCTTGGGACACTCTGTGTCCAGTTTGGAGAGATTGGGGTCTACTCACCAAGCAACTATCACTCAAACCAGGTCATTAACTTAAGGCACAAGGATGGTCCCTGGGGGATAAAAAGTTCTGGAAGTGACCCTGCCCCTTTCCTGGGTGGGAGGCGGCATGGGCTTTTACAGTCCATGGGGTTGGGGGCAGGGGTTTAAATTAATAGAACCCTTAGTCTCGGTCTGGCTTTGTCGTATCACCCTAGGAGGAGACGAATTTCTCCATGTCTCAAACTCTCAGTCCGTGAGTGAAAGATCAGGGTCAGGAACTGAGGCTTTGTGGGGAGAACTGGGCAAGCCACAGTGTTCTGTTCTAGGCACCAGGGGTACAGCAGTAAACCAAAGCGGTCAAGATCCCTTTCCTCATGCAGCCGGCAGCCTAGTGGGATTCCAGGAGCCCGCTAGGTCTTCTCTCCTATCCCTGCTTCCAGAATGTCTCATCAAGTTGCCAGGTCAGTTCTCCCTGTCCTGACTTCCAAGGAACCCTTCCCAACTGACAGCCCTGGTCTGTCCCAATCTCTTCCTCCAGGGAACACCCACGGGGCCTGAATATTAAACAGTTGAGGTGGACACATTGCGTCTTCTTGTCAGGAGTTGCCAGTAATTCCTGGTTTCAGGTTGGAGGTCTGTCCGTCCACCTGGAGGAGGAATCACATCTTCCTCTCCCTTCTTCCACCCATGATGCCAGCTCGGGACTGAGCACAGGCAATTTTCTTCTTCTGATGGAGACACTGCAATCTCTCCATAGCATATTTTCTAATGCGTTCTGGTTCTTAAATTCATAATTCATTCATTCATTCATTCATTCATGCATTCATTTGAGGAAAGAGAGGATCAGGCCTAATGGAAAATATTTGGGAGTCATCCACTAGGAGGAAAGAGCTCGAGTTGGGGAATGGATGAGAGCTCCTAGGGAGAAGGGGGGTGGCAGATGTGGGGAGGAGACCTGGGGACAAGATAGAACCTCAGTGGGGGAACCAATGTCTGGGAAATGGGCAGGAGAAGAGGAAACTGCAGAAGCCACCAGAAGGGCAGGACACTCACAGAGAGCTGCCTCTTGGAAGTCAGGGGTAAGCAGTTTTCCTGAGGGGAGAGCACAACGGTGGCAAATGCCAGAGAGAGGCCAAGGCCTGGAGAAAACCCACGGGCTGGAGCCAGGAGGCCTCTGGTGGCCGAGTGTGACAGGCTGTGGGCATCACGGGGCAGAAGCCAGGCTGCCGTGTGGGCTCAGGGAAGCAGAGACTGTGAATACGGCTAACACTGTACAGAAATGCTGTTGTGAAAGGAAGGGAAGATGTGGGATGGTAGCTGGAGAGGAAAGCAGAATTGAGGGAGGGATCTTCTTTTTTAGGTCAGGAATTAGGTTAAGAGGAAGGAGCCAGGGAGAAGGAAGAACTGAGGGTTTCAGGTGGAGGGGGCAGTTATCGCTGCCAAGGCCCAAGGAGACGGCGAGATAGGATGCAAAGAAGGCCCCGTGGCCCTCACGCTGGGGGAAAGAGGAGAGGGTGGGTAGTTTTCCAGAGGAGCTCAGAGGCTATTTGAGGGGACATGGGTAAGCAAAAGACCTCCTCAGTTTGGTAGGTGGTGCGGCAGCAGCCGAGAGAACCACGTTGTCAGGAGTTGAGGACAGAGCGTCAGGGCCGGCCCTGCTCCTGGGGGAACTGGTGGGGGCCTCAACGAGGGGACACGGTGCAGCAGGTGCTGAGGTGCTGTGAGCTCCGGGAGGCTCAAGAGGAATTGGTGGTGGGGTCACCTCACCTTGGGCCCGGAGGGGAGGAGAGAGCAGGCCCACTGACCACCCACGAGCCTCCCCCACAAGCCTGAGGCTGCCCCTGACCTTGCTTTGGCTCCTGCTCCAGGGGGTTAAGTGGGGAAGGGTGGGGAGTCCTTGGTACCCCCCGACATCACAGAAGATCTGCAGAGAGGGGTCAGCTAGTCCCACCTTGCTGCTTGCCCTTAAGATGACAGCAACAGGAAATCACTCAGAAGGCACGGCCATCAGTTTATTTTTTGGTAAGGAGAGGTGGACAGGAATTTAGGGCCCCAGGAGACAAGCCCCCACCCCCACCCCACCCAAAAGTCAGACGCACAGGAAGTCAGCGCCCAGTGGAGAAATTCAGGTTTTGGAAGGGGAAGGTCCATCAGAGTGGACTCCATGTGGCTCCCCAAGTGTACACTCCACCCTGAAACACTTGCAGGGACAGGCCGCTCCCTCCTCCAGCAGCCTGCTCCTTTTACTGCCTGGTTTTGAGAGGTTCATAGTTCTCCTCTAACATGAGACAAAATCTACTTCCCTATAACTTCCCCCTTGGCCCAAAGTCCACCACAGGCCCACCGCCCACCAGTGCTCCCCATGTCCTGGGATAGGCTGTAGCAATGCGACCCCAGCAGAGCCCAGGCTCTCTTTACCTGCCAAGCCTTTGGCCAAGGAGTGATGGCATTTGGTGTGGTGGCTCCTACTTTCCAGAGCATGTTCCAACTCTGGAGCCCATTTCCCAGGTGCTAATAACTGGGGCACCGAGGGCTTGTCTGGGGTCACAGCCAGCCAGTGACAATGTGGGGGTCCAACATCCCCGAAGTCTCTGGATTTGCAGCCCAGTGTTTCCTGAGCTGAGCTCTGCTCTGCCTCCCCCGCACCTCCCGCTCTGAGCCACAGATAGGACCCGGGGAGGGCAGGGGAGACCCTCGGTGATGCTCAGGTGCTCAGCTGCCCCTGCCCCATGGTCTAGGCCAGACCAGAGCTTCCAGTGGGTAGGGTCCATGCCCTGTCCTCCTCCTCTCCCTCACCACCCCAAGCACCCAAGGGAGGGCTGGGAAAGGCCCCTCTGGCACCCAGCTGCTGCCTGAGCCTGCACACTGCCTTCCCCCCGCCCCCAGACAGGGGAGCACTCACATGTGGCCTCCAGTTCGATCCTCCCTGGTGATCACTCCCTCCTTCTCCATCAGCATCTGCCGGAAAGTCCCAACCTTCTGCCGGATCTCCTCCTCCGAGTACCTGCCATGGCACACGGAGGGTGAGGCCTTCTGTCCTGACTCCAGTTCCCTCCCTGCCTTCCCCCACTCAATCCGTCCCCAGCCCTCGTTCGCAGCGGACATACCAGCTCGCAATAACTTGGTCGAAGTCACAGAACCAAGCAAGGCTCTTGGCACTGAGGAAGCCCAAGACTTAACCCATTTTGCACCAAACCAGCCAATCAACCAACTATTCAACCAACTGAACAACCAAACAACCAACCAACCAACCCATCAACCAACCAACCAAACATAAAAACAAATAAAAGGAAGAGTTGTTCCCAGCGGAGGGGCGTCTACCCAAGGTGAAGCTGTGACCTTCCTCCTGGCCGTCTCCCGTCCCTAGGAAAGGCCTCCCTCCCACATCCATTTTAGGGGAAACGTGAGAATCCTGGAAATGTGAGAATCTTGACATGTACACAGCTTTTTTTGCTTTCCTAGTCATTGGCATGTGACCTTCAGCCTTGGGAGGTATACAAAGCATCCTCACCTCGGCAAGGTCAAGGCTTGCCCAGGGTCTCAGTGGCAGATCCGTCACTTCTCTTTGTCGTTGACTTGGCTTGGTGTGGGGGGTGGATGACATCCCAGGCTTGCTCCTGAACTCCCGACTCCCCTCTTCCTCCCTGAGCCCAGTCTCAGGCTGGGGAGCAGAGTCCTGAATTGTCACCCCTATTCCCATACCACGGGGTCTGTCCCCTCCCGCTGCATCCCTGCGACAGCTGCTGCCTGGCTCTCCCAGCCCATCCCACATCTCCCCTCCCGTCCCGCCTCCCTCCTGCCCCTCCAGGATCTGTGCTCAACCAGCCCCTTGTCCCAGCTCGGTGAAGATACCCAGGGGCCATTACTGAACGAATCTTGGGGTCTCAGACTTCCCTACTCCACTTCCTGGGCTTCAGGCCATTGACTTTGTCAGAGACATGGTGGCATAACAGGGAAGGGAGCCCTGACTCTTCTGTGTCATCAGCTCACCATCCACGATCTGTCTCCAGAGGAGGCCCAGTCCTCCCCACCCAGCCTGTCCCTGGAAATGGTACCTTGCTTCCTCCCAGGGATCCATCACTTTCCTCCCCCTCTCCCCCCTCTCGTTCTCCCCTCTTTTCAACAAGCAATCACAGATTGACCCAGCCTTTTGGGAAGGCAATTGGCAATTCTTTTGAAAAGCCCTAGAAAAGGAACACATCCTTCGTCTCATAAATTAACTTTGAGATTGACTCTATGGAAATAATTATGGTTAAGCACAAAGATTTGACTCACTGGATGTTTACAGCAGACTGAGTACCCCCGACCAGGTTAGGTACAGGTGTTTGTGTTTCCATAGCAACTGGTGCCTCCTGGATCCTGATGGGGAGCTCATGCTCTAGTGATTCTGTGTTCACTCCTCTGTATCCTGCATTGGCCTGGGAGTGACCTGGGAGCAGAGGCTTTGTCTCCCTGGTTCACTGTTGCATCCCCAGTGCCGGCACAAGGCCTGCCTCACAAATTTTTGATAAATGAGTGAGTGGAGATGAGCGGCACTGAGGAATTTAAAGGTTGAACTTTCATTTTGGAATGATGGCCCTGGTGACTATGTGGCTGGAGGAGGGGGGCCTGCATTAGGCCACTTCAAAGGCTCAGGCAGGAGATGGTGGCATCAGAACTAGATAGTGGCCCTGAGGATGAGGCAGGGGAGAAATCAACTTAAGAACAAGTCCCATCTGGGACTGGGGACCGACTGAGTATGTGTGTGGGGGATTGGATGGGGAGTACCACCCAGTCTTAAACTAGGTGTGTTCATGGCTACCTCTGACCCCAACTAAGGTTCTGACCCACTGTGGATACCGGTTCCTATGTAGTCCACTATGGGGAGAACTGGGTCCTGGCCTAGCAGGGTGGGGAGGAACCTATCTCCTCCAACCCCCCACCTCCACCACAGTGGGTACACAGAGGAGTGACGCCCCATCTCATCTTCTCAGGAGATGGGCTTGCCATTGTCACCAGCACAGAAGCACACAGGACACAGGTCCTTCAGCACTGCCCAACCCCCATCAGAGGGCTCTGGGAGGGAGGCAGGGCTGGCTGGGCCATCGGGTGGAGTCCTGAGCCAGGAGGGGCTCGGACCTCAAGGGTGAGACTGGGTCAGCTCCCCTGTTCTTGAGAGAGGCTTCAGACAGGGTCTAAGCCCCATGCTTGGGGATCTGTAGGGACCTGTGAAGGCTGGGAGGTGGGGACATAGCCCAGGGTTTCATTAAGACCTGGAGCGGCACACCTGGGGTAGATGTGGGGGGCTAGGGCTCGTGCCAAAGCCAGCAGGTCTAAGGTAAATTGACCAACCCCTGCTGGAGGGACTGGGGGGCAGATTGGATTGAGCCAGCAAGGAGACTTGGGGAGGGTCCCCCTCTGTCCTCAGGTCTTTTACTGGGAGAAGCTGGGGACCTGGGGTGACACCTGCCCATTGGGTAGGAGATCTCAAGTGGGACCAGCCCTCTTGGGGAGACCGTGTGGGGCCATGACTGAGGAGTGAGGCAATAGAGCTGGGCAGAGCTTGTTGTGGATCCCGGGATGCCCCACTTTCTAGCTCTGTGACCTTGGGCTGTCTGAGAACTGCCCCCAGCCTTAGCGTCTGTGTCTGTGAAATGGGATAGCCACCACCTTTCAAGGTCGTCATGAGGATTAAGGAGATGAATGTACAAAGCACTTGGCACAGTGCCTGGCACGTTGTAGATGCTCAATAAATGGTAGCAACTGGTGACTATTTGTCCTGGTGCAGTGGGGACAGAGTCCAGTTGCTGTAGGCTCCCTGCCTTTTCCATCCCAGACCCCTGCCAGGTGAGGGCAGGGTCAGGACTTGGGGACTCTTCAGGCCTCCTCTCTCTGCTCTCCCAGGAGGCAGAGGTTGAGATGGGGTGGGGGGCTGATGTCCATCCCCTCCATTCCCTGGGAGGGGGCAGGTCCTGTCAACTTAAGGCATTTAGGGGGCCCAGCCGGCATGTCAAAGCCTCAGGCTAAAGGTCAAGGGCTTGGAGGGGGAGGTGGGTGGTGGGTGGGGAAACGGAAGGGCAGTGATGTCTGTGTTGGTGTCCCCAGCCTCCTGGCTCAGACGTACCCCTCCCCAACCCCCAGTTGGCTCCTTATTCTATGGGCCAGGAGGAAGGCCACACCAAATTCATTTTTGCTTTGGGGACTTCCTGGGGCACCGTCTGGATTGGTGGGGAGATGGGGTGGGATGGAGGGGGCATGCATTTTAAAAGAGGTCTCTGGAATGGAAAATATTTAATTTTGCCTGTCCTTGCTTGGGTTCAGTGCTTCCTAGATAATCATTTCCTTGGTCATGAATTTGATCTTCTCCACAGCTCTGTGGGGGTGGGGGATGGGAGGCCTTATTATTCCAATTTTGCAGATGAGAAACAGAACAGAGAGAGGAGGGCTTAAAGCCACCAGCCCAGCCAGGACCAGAGCCATGTCCTGGGCACCTCGACATGTCCTCACAGAAAGGTGTGTGACAAGACGGGCAGGGTGGGGGGAGGATGCTTGGGGCTGGAGTGGAGGCACCCCATCACACAGCTTGGGGGGCCCTTCCCCTGCCCTCTGCTGTGATTGCAGGGTGCCTGCAGCGGCCTCAATCACGGTGAATTGGCTGGCCATCCATCAACATTAAAGAGAGGCACTGTTTTTTAATAGGGCCAAAAGAATGTGTGTTCCTGTGACGGGCGCAAATGTCTGCCAAATGCCAAAGAACCTGGTAAATAAACGCAAATGAACCAGTATTCCTAGAAATGGATATTAATGACTCAATGTTGCAGGACAGCAAGGGTCCCTGGTGTTTATGGAGCATGTCCTGGGGCGCAGCGGGGGGCTGGGCAGCCCTCTTCGGGTCTTAATTCTTGGAAACCCGACTCTCAGAACAACTTGTAGGCGGGGGCCATTGTGCCTATCTTGCAGGTGAGTAAACGGCAGCTTGCCCAAGGTCACGGGCTGGATTGCTGGGCTTTGAAGGGGCTGTGAAGGAGACGGGGAGATGACTTCAGGGGAGGCTCGAGTCTAAGGACTACCTCAGGGGCTTGGCGGGGGCAGGGGTCCTGGCTGATCACCTGGAGCTTCCCAGAGTGGCAGCGGTCCTCACTGCCCAGGGTCTGACGCCACACGCTTGAGCAGTGAGGGGCTGGGGGCTCAAGGAGGGGGCTTGGTGAGAGGAGGGGCTCAGTGAGGCAGGGGTCATGGGGGTTCAGTGGAAGGATGGGAAGGTCAGTGAAGAGAAGGGGGCTTGGTGAGGGAGAGGGCTCAGGAAGGGGAGGAGTTCAGTGAGGGGGTGAGGCTCTGGGAGGGGGAGGGGCAGTCTCCAAGAATAAACTGCAGAAGGCTGGCCCTTATCTGTCCCTGTCAGCTCTCCTTCCCCGGCCCCGCCCACCTGCCCCAGGCCCTGCCCTCCGGGAGTCTGCCAGCTCAGCAGGATTTGCAGGTCTAATTAAGGTCCATACTCCACGCCCCGCCTCCCACTCAACCCCACCCCTTGGGATCTCATTTCCGCTTCCCACATCCTCCGCTCATCAAACAGGATTTCGTCACCAGCTGGAGGCCTCCTTTCTGTCTGCAGCATCCTCCCATCTATGAACCCCTCTCCTCAGGGAGCCTTCCCACGGCCACCTGGTCCTCGGTGGGAGGTGACACCGAGTATCTGTTCTCGGTTCTTCTCCCCTGTCTGGGGCCCTGCCTTCCTGCCGGCCCTCAGCAAGTGGCTGGCAGTCTCTATCTGGGCCTCCATGTTCTTCTGGATGGCACAGGGAGATGGCCCATTTCTTGGCTGCCTCCTGGGTATCCCAGAAGGCCTGGATGGACAAACAAGAGTGTGGTTTGGGGGGACTGCTTTGCCGAGGAGGGGACCTGCAGGCCTGGCCGTATCTGGCCCAGATGTAGCTCCAGGCCTCAATCCCCTCATTTTGACTCCCTTGGCAGCTAACCCCCTAATTTCATAGCACTCAGGGCAGATACCAAAGGGAGCTCCTGGGACCACCAGCTTTCCTTGGAGCTGCACAAACAGGGATCCATTTATTCTCTGTTTCTTTGCCTCCAGCTTCAGATGTGGGGGCTGTCCTGTCTCCACTAGACTGGGTGGGGGTCTCCCTAAACCCTTACTGACTGATGGATGAACTGATTGTTGGTGTCCTCCCACACCCTGTCCTTCCCAGGCTGACAAACTCCTACTTATCCTTCAAGGCCCATTCTAATATCTTCTCTGGGAGCCCTTCCCTGGCCCCTCTCAGAACCTCTCCTCTGAGCTCCTGAAGCACTTGGCCCTCTCCTGTCCTATGACTGGTTTTAATCTGCCCCATGGTGGAGTTGGTCAGGAACATGCCTGTTTCCCTTCTTAGACTGGGGAGTGTGTATGTGTGTGGTGGCAGGGGGAGGTCTTTGAAGACAGGGAATGACAGGCACTTGGCAGCATAGTGCCTGGCACACTTGGGTGCTACTGAGACTGGTTCCTAGCTAACAGGGTAAAAGCTGAACTGGCTTCTACGTGCAGCCCAGATCCCTTTGCTGAAACTGCAGACAGTCCTTACAGTCAGAGCCCACTGGCACTTCCGGGCAGCTCCAGCCACCCATTTTATGGAAAGCCAAACCGAGGCCTCGAGTTGTCACTGATCTTCACATTCCTCTCTCTCCTGCTAGACTAGACTCTTCTGGAGGGCAAGGACAGCGTTCCTTTGGACTCTGTAAATCCGAGCCCCAGATCAGAGCTTGACATAGAGCAGGCGTTCAAAGTTGGCTTATTGAGTAAACTAATAAATGAAAGGGGAGCTGGGCTTGCACTGGCTCCACCCCAACTGGCGCACACCCAGACCCCCTGCCCGGAAATTCTGTTCCGGGGCCCCAACGAGGGACGCGACCCAGCCCTTGGCGCAGGCTCCACCCACCCCGCCAGCCCCGCCCTCCGGGCACGCCCCCCGAGCCCTATCCTCCGCTCCGCCCTCGGCCCCAGCTCCACCCCTCGACCCCCGCTCTGCGCCCCCGGCCCACGCCTGAGCCCCGCCTGGCCTGGCCCTGTAGCCTGTTCCCCGCCGCTGCCAGCGCCCCGCGGCCGTCTCACCCCTGCTCCTCCATCATCTCCTGCAGCTCCATGCACTTGAGCTCCACGCGCCGCTTGCGCTCGTGGTCCAGGATCTCGCGGTGCGCGCGCTTCGCCAGCGCCGGCTCCGCAGCCCGCATCTCCTCGTCCGTCCGCGGCCAGGTCCCCGAGGAGGCGCCCGGCTGGGGGAAGCCGTTGGCGGCGTCGGGAGAGGACGGCATGCCGGCCGCCCCGTTGTTCACTGTGGAGGACATGGCGGCTGGCTCCGGAGCCGCTGGCCTCGGCCGCCGGCCCTGCGGGACAAAGGGGAGGCGGGATGGTCACTTCTCGGCCACCTGCTAAGCTCCTTTCTGCGCCCGGTTAATCCTGGAGATTTAAGGGTCCACTCAGAGTGCTAATCCGCTTCGCCTCATGCTGGAGAAGGGTGCAGGCGGCGGGTTTGCACGTTTGGGTCACACCTCGGGGCATGAGAAGGGATTGGACGCTGGGCTTTCTCACCTGTAAGATGGGCGAATGCCAGACCTGGCTAGATGGCGTCTAAGGGCCCCTGGCTTGGAATCATGGTGTCTCAAGGGAGCGTAGCACCTACCTGGGGCAACCTTCTCCGCATTGCACCAGCACCCGATGTGCCCCCACCCAGCCCTTGCCTGCACACCTCACCAACTCCTTGCTCAACCTAGTCGGCCTTGGGGACTCTGTTTTATCCTTGTTTTTCTTTGGGTTCACCTTAAACCTGGCTCCCCTTACCATCCCACCCATTGTTCTGGCTCTGTCCTGTGAGATCACAGACCACCTGTGTGCTCTCCTTGACCATCTGCTGCCCGGGCAGCCCTGCGGAGCTGGGGAGATGGCCCTTCTCCAGGAGCAACTCCATTCCCACCCCAGATGTCGTTTTCAGTTTCTGCTTTGATCTGGCCAACTCCTCTAGAGCCAGCATTCCAGGAGGGGTCTGCCCCAGTAGAAGCCCACTGGCCTGTCCCCTCCTTTGTCCTCTCCTTTGTTCTCGAAACACTGCTTCAGATGACGTGGCACTGGCTTGAGCTTCACAGGCAGCCACTCCCTGCTGCGGGCTCTTGGGGTGCAGTTCAGCCTGGCCTGGGAGGTAAGACACCCCGGCTATGCACATGCTAGGCCCAAAGCAGAGGAGCAGACAAGCACAAGCACCCCCCCCCAACCCGGCCAAGGATCTCCATCTTATCAGTGGGGAGGCACCTCTTGAGCTATTTCTATTTCCTTTCTCCCAGGCTCTGCTGGTTGCTAAGCAACAGGGAGGCCTCATTCCCAGGGAGTGGGATGGGAAGGAGGGAAGGGGTGGAGGGAGGCAGGGAGAGAAGAAGGAATAGGGCATATCTGGGCTTGTATGGGCCTTCCCTGTAACTACCCCCCCCATACACATCCCCTACTGGCCTCAGAGATAGGGGTGGGGTGGGTGTTCGGAGCTGCAGAGATTGAAAGGCAAAGAAGGGCTGTGAGAGGCACAAGAGGCTCTGAAGGGGACAGAGTGATGGGGGTAAGAGTGGTGATAGAACATAAGCTCCTTCCACATGTCCATCCCCCAGAGTCCCAAGTCTCTAGGCTGTAGGCTGTGCAACTCCACCCCTTGCTGTGTGACCCTGAGGAGGTCAGTGGCCTTCTCTGATCCTCTGATCTCCACCTCTGACTGAGAGCATCATTTAGACTCTTCAGGAGAGGGGGCGGCAGCTCCTGGAGGTTTCCAGACAAAAGCTGCCCTTCTCACCCACCTCGGAATTTCCTTCACCCCCAAACCCTGCTGGCTCATCACCTCTGTCTAGTCCAGTCTTGCCCCCCCCAGCTCCACCAGAGCTTTTCCTGGGAGGCTCCATAGCATCATTCACTCACCTTGTCCCAAACAAGCCATTCTCACTACCCGCCTCAGCCACTGTCCCTGGCTCCTGGGTGACCCCTCCTTCTGTTGGTTACCGGAGCCAGAGGCACATGCGGAGTTTGGAGACCCCTCTTGACCCAGCCACTTACATCTCACTTGTCAAGTTTGACCCTTTGTCCCCTTCTTCTCAACTTTGCTCACCTTGTCCACTTCCTCCACTCCCCTGCTACTACCTTAACCCGAGCTCCGTCCCCTCCCTCTGTTTCCCCTGCTGCATCAGCCTGCCTGGCCTCCCTGCCTTCAGAATTCTTTCCATCAATCCTCCATCAGCAACTTTGGAGATCAGTCCAGGAGCAAATCAGGCCATGCCGGGCCCTGACTGACAGCCTCTAGTGGCTTTCCATCACCTCGCCTTACAATGGTGACAGGGCACTGCCTCCCAGGCTGTCCTCCCCGCCCCCCACGTCCCACCTCACATGCATTCTCCATCTCTCCTGCCTCCAGGCCTTTGCACTTGCTTCTTCCTTTCCCTGGGGTCCTCTCTACCTGACTCATACTTGTCTTCCAAGTCTCTGCACTTAGGCGTCACTGTCTTCTGGAAGCCTTTCCTCACCCCTCTGGCTGGTGCTACCCTCCCAGAGCTCTTCCTACTTATATTGTCACTGCAGGTTTGCAGATCTGGCTTCCCAGGACTGAAGGCAGTTTAGATTTCAATTCCTGGTACTGGCCAAATGCCTACCATACGCAGAGCCCAATGCATGCTGATTAAACAAATGAAAGCAGGGGGATGGAGGTAGTACATGGCATGGTCCTTAGTACAGCCGTCACACTCTGCCTTATGCGATCTAACCAACTGCACCCCTTGCTACACCCCATTCTGCAATCAACATCCAGCCTCTCAGCCTTGGTCAGAATTCTCGAGACATTCCTTCCCATTCTCCTATGCCTTTGTCCCTGCGGTTCCCCTTTGCTGGGATTGTTCCCCCTCTTCTCCACTATCCTCAGGGCCCAGCCCAAATGTCACCTTCTCTGGGAAGCCTTCCCCTCTTCAGGGGGAAGGATGAGTCATTCCCTCCTCCTGTTCCCACAGCTTTTGCCCAGTCTCTTTGATATGCCATTCACGTGCTGGGGTTCAGTCTGTTTGCATGTTTGTCTCCCCCTCTAGACTGTGAGTGCTTTGAGGGGAGGGGACCATTTCTTCATCTCTGGCTCCCCAGAGCATCTAGCAAAGTGGGGAGAAAATGCCAAGGCCCCAGCAGGAGTCCCTGGAGGCACGTCCTTCAGGAAGCTGCTTTGGATGTCTTCCCTCTGACCTGGGCAAGACTCTCCATCCTAGAACTTGGCGGAGCTCCTTGAGGGCAGGGGAGGGGGAGCTGGCAGGAGCAGCTCTGAATGCACTCAGGTCTCCAGACCCTGAGAAACTCTCCAGCACCGGGAGAAAGCCTGGGAGGACTGCTAGGCTGCTGAAGGTTCTCTCTTAGAAACAACTGAGGAGGAAAGGAGAAGGGTGTGAAGATAGGAGGGGGCAGCTGCAGCCTGGGTTTTCACTAGAACAGATGGTGGATCTGACCAACTTCACCTGGTGAGTTGGAGAGGAGCCAGGCAGGACTCTGAGTCAGGTTATTAGAAGGATGACCTCTGAGCTCCTAATAAGGAGTCATTGCATGCTAACTTAGCCCCCTTCCTTCCAAGTCAGGGTTGCTGGGCCAGCAGACCAGGGGGCTGCCATAGGCATGGGGTCTCTCAGTGAGGCATCTGACATTATCTTTTATGAAATCCTGATGAGATTTCATAAGAAGGAGATATTGTGCTTGTAGGTACTAATATGCTGTACAGTGGCAGTTGGTTGATTGACCTATGCTCAAAGGGAGCTGATTAATGAAAGGGTCAATGTCATATTAGATGGAGGTATTTAGTGGAGGCTCATGATGCTCTGTCCTCAGCCATGTCCAGTCCAGTATGTTTGCCATCGGCTGGATGGGAACATTGACAGCCTGATGATCAGATTCACCTAGGACATGACCTGGGAGGGCTCATAAATGTAGTCAGGAATCAAATGGACTCAAAAGACTGGAAAGATGGAAGGCATTTAAGAAGGCAACGTAGGATGGAGAGTAATGCGGTATGCTGATACTGGGCCCTAACCTAACTTTCTAAAGTCGGAATGGGGTAGGCGTAGTTTATTTAACAGCAGTGTATTTAGAAAGGATTTAGGGATTGTAAATATTCACAGAATCAGTTTGAGTCAATATCATGATGTGGTGGCCAAAAAGTGCATGTCATCTTAGGTTGCATCAACAAAAATACAATTTCTAGAATGGGGCGGTGAAAAGAATATATAGGTGGCTAGAATTCCTTATCTTCAAATACTTGAAGGACTGTAGAGGATTTAAGCCAAACTTGGCTCAATCTGCTGGAAAGCTTTCTAAAAGTGGAGGGCTCTAGTTAGGGTTGCCAGATTTAGCATATAAAAATACAGGACACCCAGTTAAATTTGAATTTCATGCAATATTTGGGATGTACTTAGAGTAAAATCCTATTGTTTTTCTGAAATTCAAATTTAGATGGTCATCCCATAGGGCATTCTGTATTTTGTATGTCAAACCTACCTGGGCCCCACCCCAGACCTACTGAATCAACATCTCCAAAGATGAGCTTTCTAATGTTCAGGTGATTCTGGTACAGCCCATCTGTGGCTCAGCAATTGGGAGTGAGTGGTCTAGAGCGGTGGTTGCCAAATTTTATTGAGAATAAGAATCACCTGGAGGGCTTGTTAGACCACAACGGGGTCCCACCCCCAGAGTTTCTGATTTGGTCGGTTTAGAACTGGGGCCTGAGAATGTTCATATCTAACAAGTTCCCAAGTGATGCTGGTGCCTCTGGTCCTTGGACCACACTTCGAGGAGCAAGAATCCAGCCAGTCTGGGTGGCTCCAGAACACAAAGCCAGGACTCCCGCAGGGAAGTCAGCTAGAGTTGATTTCAGTCTAAGAAAGGAATTTTTTTTTAAACAACCAACTTTTAAAGAGCCAAGCAGTTCAACCCAGGATGAGTGAGCTCCTTGTTACAGGAGCTGTTCAAACAGGAGATAGACACTGTATTTACTTATTCAGGCAATAGTCACCCAGCATCTACTCTGAGCCCCATCTTATGAAAGGCTGGGGATGTGGTGCTCGCAGGCTTCTTTGGTTGACCAACACATCCAAAGCAGTGGAGGCTATTGAAAGATAACTTGAGAAACTAAGGAAATCCAGAAGTGTCTGCTGCCCTGCCTGGTTGGTCAAGACAGGCTTCCCAGTGGGGGTGGGAGGAGGGTGGAATAGGAGGTAGGGAGACCGAAACGGGTGGTCTAGACCAGGCCGAAAGAGATACATGGGAAGATTTGGCAGGATTTGTGACTGATTGGATGTGGGGGTGGGGAAGGTATCTTGATGGCACTGGCTTGGGTGACCAGATGGATGGTGTGGCCATTTACTATGATGAGGAACACGGAGGGCAAAGTTCTTCATTGGGGGAGGCTTGAGGGGGAGGGGCCTGTGGGGGACAGACTGGAAAATATGGAGTGTAGAGCCATAACCCTAACCCAACCCCAACCCTAACTTGCTCTGGTCCTTGGGATAGTGACATGCAACTCTTTGGAGGCAGAGCAGCAGATGGGAAGTCTTTTCTCTACCACAGATTGACCTAAGCTGGTCCCTGCCTTCCTTTGATCCCTGGTTCCTCCACTCAGCAATGAGGGAGCCTGTCTGAGCGACTCCACTGGTCCTTTCCTGCTCTCAGAGTCTGACGTTACAGCTTGAATCATGTTCCCTACAAAGACACATTCAAATCCTAACCTTTGGTTCTGTGGTCTCATTTGTAAATAGGATCTTTGAAGACCTTTTTAGTTAAGGTGAGGCTAAACCAAAGCATGGAAGGCTTAATCCAGTGTGTCTGGAGTCCTCATAAGCAGAGGATATCTGGACAGAGCAGTAGGAGACAGATGGGGAGAAAGAAGGCCATGCAACAGAGGGAAAGACTGAGTAATGGATTGCCAGCAAGCCACCATCAGAATGCTACAGACATCAGAGAAATC
>PVKY010004334.1:0-19503 GCA_004027775.1 Bradypus variegatus
ATAGTTCCTAAGTATCTTCACCCATTCTTAGGTTTTATCCATCACAAATCTCTGCATTCAAGTGTATGTTGTAGATGCCACATTAGCATCTGAAGCTCAACAAGGCCAGCACTGCTTTACTGATCTTGCCTATGTCCAGCATACTTCTTCTCCTCATGTATCCTGTGTCTTAGTGAAGGTCACTGTCATCCCACCACCTAAGAAAAGTCTTCCACCACCTAAGAAAACTATACCAGCAGCAATCTGGGAACCATTCTTAATTCTTTCCTCTTCTACACATCTACACCTGCCCCTGCCCCCCACCTGCACCCTTACACCATCTAAGCCAGCTCCTGGTCCTGTCAAGTATATCTCTACTACACATTTCAAATCTGTTCCTCATCTCCAATCCTCTCTCTCTCCTGGATTGTTACAACAGCCTCTTTATTGTCTTTGTATACAGTTGAGTAAAAACTATATGCTCTAACAAAAAGATCTCTAAAATACAGAGGATTAAAGAAGATAGAGGTTCATTGCTCTCATACATAACAGTCCCAGAGTGAATGGTACAGGGCATCTCTGCTCCATGTGGTCATTCAGAGATTCTGGGTCTTTCTCTTTAGTCCTTTTCAAGGTATTTGTGCTGCAGCCCACAGAAAAAGAAAAGATAAAACTTCCAAAGAAGGCACGAGTCTTTTAAGTTGGAGATAACCCAAAAGTTGCATATATTGTTTTTCCTTACACATTACTGGCCAGTACTTAGTCACATAGTTATATAGCAATAAAGGAAGCTGTGAAATGTAGTCTCTAACTAGGAAATCCTATTCCTGAACCCAGGCTGAACTTTATTACAAAGGATGAAAGAAAGGATTTTAATGAACCCCAAACAGTCTCTGCCACAGTATCCCTGCCAGTAGTCTTACCAGCTCTCCCTATAACATATTGTTCATTTAAGTGGATCTACCTAAAATAAAATCTGATCATACCCTGTCTTCTTTCCTCAAGATCCTTCCGTGTTCACATTCTACCCTAACTCTAAGTTCATTAACTTGCCCTGAGTTTCATTGAGAATATATGAGTCATTAGGGGGCAATTCCTCACCTTCTCACCAACAAATCTACAGATGTACCGCCATCTATGCCCATCTCTTCCTTCTTTCCTCTTGCCACATCACTGGAATTGTCCCTCCTAGTACCACAGTGACCCTTCCCTTACCAAAAGCCAGTCCCATCCTTCTCCCATTCTCAGAGAATTTGACCCTTCTCCAGAGTCTGGCTCTGTTCCACACAGCAGATTATCCCCTGTCCTTCTGATATTATCAATTTATCCATTTTTTCTGTTGCTTTCCCTTTAAAAAATTTGCTCTAATATTTCCCATTTAAAAAGAGAGAAAAGAAAACCACTCAACCTCAAATCTACCTTAAGTTATTGCCTATATCACTTCTTCATGACCAAATGTAGATTTATACCCACCAGCTCCACTTATTCACAACCCATTTGTTTCTCAACCCACTTACAGTGGCTTCCACCTATATCATGCCACTGAAACATTCTCTGTCACAGTTAACAAGGATCTTCAGTTGCTTAGTCAAATGTTCATTTTTTGCTCTTATCTTGCTTGATCTCTCAGTAATATTCAGCAAAACTGATAATTCCTCATTCTTCAAGTATTTCTTATTCTCGGCTTCCATGACATTGGACTCTACTTTTTCTCTCCCTGGTCCCCAGAAATCATCCTTGAGTCCTCTCTATTCTCCACCCCAACATGAACCTCTAGTCCATCAGCAAATCCCAACTTGTTTCCAAAATAGCTCTTAAATCTGTCTCTGTTTCTCCATTTCCACTACTCCATGCCTAATTCAAGCAAAATTAATTCTCACCATGACTACTACAATAGCCTCCAAACTGCTCTTCCAGCTTCAACTCCTCTTCCCTTTAGTCCATTTTCCACATTAATATCAAAATCATCTTTTTGAAAGATACATAGGATCATGCCATTCCCTTCTTAAACCACTCAAAGGCACTTTGAATAACATTCAAACACCATGCCAGACTGCACAAAAATCTACACGACATGGCTACTGCTTCCCCCTTCAACCCTTCTCACGCAGACATTCCCTGTCCATGCCCACCCCAACACTCGCCGCATTCCAGTCACTTCGGCTTGGTTTTTGTTCCACAAATACATTCAGTAATGCTGTTTTGTTAGTCTCGAATGTTTTTCCCTCAGCTCCTTATATGACTGGTATTTTCACATTTTTACCTCATCCAAGAAAATGGCAGAAAAACAAATGGAAAGGTCTGGAATGAATGTATAAAGCAAAACTCTTCCTCACCTACACACATTGGTCCATGTCAGAGCAAAAACATGAACTGAGATTTTGAAATTGTTTATTTCAGCAATTAGCAAATTCAGGTCTCTAATGACAACCCATGCCATAGAGAGAATAGACAGGAGCCTAAAAGAGAAATTCAAAAGCTCTTTTGTGTCTTCATGCCTTTGCTTACTGTCATTCTCCTTCTTTTCCACCTGTTAAAACACCTACCCATCTTTTCACTCTCAGTTCAAATGTCCAGTCCTACAAGAAGCCTTTGGCAACCTAACCAGCCAAATTAGGTGCCTCTCCTATTATCTTACCCACACCTCCCTCACAGCTTCTATCAGAGTGCTTACTTGTCAAGCTCCCAACTTAGTCGCAAGTAACAAATGCAAAGCTGTGTTATTTGGAAGATTAACCTGGCCTATGGTTTAAAAAGAATTGCAGGTAAGAGTCATTGTAAGTAGAGTTCTGGGGACTACAACATGAGTAAAAGTTACGAGAGACAACAAATGAGGGTAGTGGCCATAAAAAGATGAGAAAGGAGAACAATGTACAGGGAGAACTGTCTTCGTTTCCTAGAGCTGTTGTAACAAAGTATCACAAACTGGGTGGCTTAAAACAACGGAAATGTATTGTCTTACAGTTCTGGAGGCTAGAAGTCTGAAAGCAAGGATCCAAAAGGGCCATACTCCATCTGAAACTTATAGATAAGAAGGAGCCCTTGCCTCTTCCAGCTTTAGGTGTTTGCTGTCAATCCTTGGTGTTCCTTGGCTTGTACAAGCAAGCCAAGATGTAAGGTCTTTACATGGCCTTCTTTCCTATGTCTTAAAAGACTTGGAGACTTGATCAGTTGAGAGGAAATGGAAAGAAGTGAAACATGTCCTCTCAAGTTGACACATGAGCCTCTCTAATGTTCTCCTTCTGATATCTGAGTTCAGAGAAGGTTGAGGTGTCAGAAGAGATTATGGGAGTTGATCTCTATATCTATCTGCTTACTTTGTACCTATTTAAATTCATCCTCTTTAGCCATGCTATTTTTCTCATTCATTTAAAATGACACTGATTTCTGTTCTTATCTTCCCAGCTGTCATCAACTCTGCCCAACTGAATATGTAATAATCAACATTCTGTTCCAAGTTATTTATAAAAGCATTTAAAACGGAATCCTCAGAATTGATGTCTTTAACAGGCATTTCCCTTTTAGCCACTCCTTTGACTATAAACAATCCTCCATCAGTATCTACCCAATTAAATATTTGATATTCAAGGCTTTGCCTTTTCCTCATAATGGGGCGAACACCACAAAATGGAATTTTTTAAGACAAAACATACACCAGAATATTAGGGAGCATAGTCAAGGATGGGAAACGAACTTCACCCATCCCAAAAAGAGAGGACATACAAGATTGCAGTGCCTTCCTGCAAACAAACTGGCAGGGCCTGTGCAAGTGACTGCATAAACAACCATCAGCGCTCCAAGGAGAGGTTCGGGGGGCTCAGGGAGGTGCTGAAGCTGGCGGAGACTGGGCGGTCCTGTTCTTCTCGGCTAAGGTTGTAGGGAAGGCCTGCGGAGGCGGAGACGCGGGCTGAATGTGCCTGAGCCCCTGGGCTGGACCGTGGGCATACAGCCCGGGCCTGGCACCTGGGACCCCAAATGAGAGAGACGAAAACCACTGTCTCTCAACAACCTGTGGAAAAGGAACCTGGAATCTGGAGAACTGGTGTCCAGACTGGACCACTGCAAAGCCAGGGCTACGTGACACATCTTCCTCATTAGGCTTCCTAGTACCATATGGTTGGCTCCCTGAAGAAGGGCTGATGCTGACCCGGCTGGGCCATGAACAAACTGAACTAACTGGTCTCGGACTTGCAAGCTGGGGGCTGAAGCTGGATAAAAATGTACATTCTTCCATGACCGGAGCAATAGAAACAGCAGAAATAATCAGAAAACAACTACCAGGAGTCTGTAGAATCAGCACAGACCTGCTCAGGGAAGGTACCCCCATTGACCCAGATCCACCCATTTCCCACTGGAAGTCAGAAGCTGTGCAGTATTATGAAGATGGAGCCCAAATTGAGGCTGCATTCCGGAACTACATCCACCGGGCAGTTGCCAAGTGGGATGAGGACTGTCACAAGATCTTCATCTGTCATGCCAAGGTCATCCATTATATCTTGTGCAGGGCCCTGCAATACACACACACACACACACACACACACACACACACCTGCCCAAGGCTGGCTCTGCCTCCCCCTCAACAACAGCAGCATCACACACCTGGTCATCCAGCCAAGCAGCACCATTGATTGCCTTGAGGATCCTCAGGGACATGGGGTTCATGCCCTGACAAGGTCACCTAGTTCCAAGGACACAATTCTGGGCACTGAGTCACCAGACTCTCCTCTTTTTAGCTCCAAAGTGTGGCTCTGTTACACACATTGCTGAGGACACTCGACATCCTTCCCTTTGTACCCTGACATAGGCCACATTTCAGTTACTTTTTATTTCCCAAGCAAGAAGTAGTTGGGAAAGTAGAAACATTTATGTTGTTGCATTTCCAAAAACATTAAACTCTGATAGCTGATTCTGTAAGGTTTTCTACCTTACTCTGATCTAATTGGATGACCTCGTTGGATATAAAGTCAAATCTCTCTCCAGGAGAAGCTGGGCCCATCCCAGAAGGGCGGCTAACCCAGTGCAGGCTGTCTCTGGGATGACCACATGCAGACCCCTACCATCCCCTCCTGGGCCTCATCCCACCTCCACAGCTTCCACGTAGTGGGCCCTGGAGACCAAAGACATGCTCAGAATAGTGCACCAGTGGAATGGTGGTGGCCGGGTTTTTATTCAAAACTCACTTCACTTCATTCATTCTTTCCATAAAGTCCTTCTGTCAAAGATTTTCCTCATGTGGGATCTTGCTTTGAAACCCACTATCTCACACCAAGGCTAGAGAACCCTAAGCTGTTTGAATGGGAACTGACTTGTCTTCTCAGGCCTTTTAGGATATGAGAACTTATGAGTTACCCGGGAGTCCCTCCACAGGCAAAGGAGAGGTGTCATGAGGATGAGGGGGTTGGTTCCTCACACCCAGGATTTGCCAGCTAAATTTTAACAATGGCTTAGTGACAGAAAAATCACTAATAAAAGGCATTTTAATATCCCAGAGTGAAGATTCAATTGTAAGTTTGCCTTTGGTGATTGCTAATCTTTTATGCTTATGGATTAAAGTATTTAGACACATCTATCCCAAATATTGTTAATTTAGGAAATATAATAAAGGTCTATGAAGTACTTATAAGTATTTTCTGCAGTCAATGCAATTAATTGGAATATTTGATCCATTTGTCTACTTTGGAAATAATTACATAACAACATTTTATTTTCCTGCCTTTTTTTTTTTTTGAGTAACTGTTGCTACTTGTGAGTGTTTTAGCAGCTTTAAGGCTTGCTCAGCAGAGACATGGTTGGAAATACGTGAGTTCCCAACTCAAGGCAGTGAGCCTCATTAAAAAAGCACAGCAACCAGGTACCACTTTCTAGAAATAAATGTTTTACAGGCCAGGGACTGTGCTAATTTCTAAAAACACAAATAAAAGGCAGCACTTACCAGATCTGAGACATATCAAAGACTTTTTTAAAAATGGTCCTAAATATACTCAAGGAGCTAAAGGAAAATATGGGCAAAGAACTAAAGGAAATGGGAAAACAATAGATGAACACAAAGAGAATATTACTAAAGAGATGGAAATTATGAAAAAGAACCAAACAGAACTGAAGACCACAGTAACAGAAATGTAAAATTCCTTAGACAGTTTCAATAGCAGATTGGAACTGGCAGAAAACGAGTCAGCAAACTTGAAGATACGACAATTGAAGTCATCCAGTCTGTGTAGGAGAAAGAAGACAAGAATGAGGAAAAGTGAACAGAGCCTGATGAACCTGTGGGACACCATCCAGCCTACCAATATTTGCATTGTGGGAATCCCAGAAGGAGAAAAAGAGAGAAAGGGGCAGAGAGAATATTCAAAGAAACAATGGCTGAAAAATTCCTAAATTTAACAAAAGACATGAACATACACATACAAGACACACAAACTCCAAACAGGATGAACCCAAATAGACTCAGACCAGGGCATATTATAGTCAAACTGTTGAATGCCAAAGAGAGAATCCTGAAAGCCCCAAGAGTGAAGCACCATGTCATATCCAAGGGATCCTCAGGAGGAGCTAGTGCCAGTTGTTCACTGGAAACCATGAAGGCAAGATGGCATATTTAAAGTGCTGATGGCAAAACACTGTCAACCAAGAATTCTGTATCAGGCAAAACTGTCTTTCAAAATTGAGGGAGACAGTAAGACATTCCCAGATAAACAAAAGCTAGGTCATCCCTACAAGAGATGCTAAAGAGAGTTCTGCAGGTTGAAAGGCATGGACACTAGACAATAGATCAAAGCCGCATGAAGAAATAAAGTTCTCTGGTTAAGGTAACTAAGTGAGTAAATATAAATGCAGAACTATTGACTTTTTGGTGTGCAAATCAACTTTTTACTTCCTATAGGCTAAAATCAAATGCATAAAATATGAGAAATCAGTGGTTATATACTCAAGAACTACATAAAGGTGGGGGGACACAGGCATATAGAAACATAGTCTGTTTATTCCATTGAAGTTAAGTTGATATCAAAGCAGATGAGATTGTTAGATTTGGGATATTAAATTTAAGCCTCATGATAACTACAGAGTAAATATCAGAGCGTACACAAACTCACAAAGACAGAAATTAAGACTACGGGTTGCCAGGGCAAGGAAAATAGGGAGTTAATTCCTAATAAGCGGAGGGTTTCTTTTTGGGGAGCTAGGAAAGTTTTAGTAATGGAAGGTGGTGGGGGTGCAGCAACATTGTGAACGTGATTAATCTCATTGAATGGTATGCTGGGGAGGGTTCAGATGGGAAACTTTATCTTGAATATGTATTCCCAGAATAAAAAAAAGAGAGAGAGAGAGAGAGAGAAACTTAAAGAGACACTGACATGGGATCTAACAAGGGAGGAGAGAAGGCTAAAAGGATATTTGCAAACATATGAAGAAATTGGAATATAGACTGAATGCTTTTATGTTAAATTTCTTGAATTTTATAATTTCACTTAGGTGGTTACATAAGTGAATATCCTTGTTCTTAGGAAACGCACATGGCAGTAATTAAGTGTTCAAGGAGCATGATGTATACACCCTACACTCAAGTGTTCAGAAAGTGGATTGAGAATAACATGGCAAAGGTGACAAAATGATCTGAGCAGGAGTTCTTTCTATGGGCATTATTTTTGTAACTATCCTTGAAAGTATCTCAAAATACAAAGTTTAAAATTTAAAAAAAAGAGCCCCTCCAAGCATTTTCCTTAGTACATTGAGCACAATGCCCCCAAGCAGCCCTGACTAGAGGAAGAAGTGGGAGGCTATTAGTCAGCGGACACTTGAGTTTCTGCTTTCATATTGTTTATTTCTAGTAAGTGACCTCTGCCTCTCTAGCTTTATGTGTGGGCACTCATCCTTTACAAGCAAATAGAATTGTGAGGCCTTTTCCTCTGTGCGTAGTTAGATAATGAATTCTTCCTGTTGCAAAGTGACCTCAAGAGTCCAAGACCTCATTTCATTTCAATTTGTGCCAATGAAACACTTGACAAATTGCTCTTTATAGAGTCATGTATAACTTGAGGTTTTAGTCCTAAGTATTGTTACTCTTCTGACAAGGACGAATCAGGCTGTAGGATTTTGCCCCTAATTTTTGCAGACCTGATGATTACAGAATGGCTTGGATGGGATCAGCACTGAGTATTTCTCTGTGATTCATTCACTTTGAGGGCATTTACTTCAAAATCACAAAGTCATGGACAGGCTAAAATCACCAAATAGAGAGCAAAGCTTACTTTAAAATACAGAACACACAAAGATGCATACACGTGAAGGGTTCTGTTTCAAGAACATTCTTGGAATGTTAGTCATTCTTTATTCTCCAAGATAAATAATTTCAGATTTCTAGTGAAAGTTTTTGTTCTATGAGGAATCTAAACATCACAAGGTTTCTGTTTATGCACTTGGCAAACACAGGAGCTCTCCTGCTGAAATTCTGTCATCTCTTTTCTGAACTCAGATGATAAACCAAGTTTGCACATTGTTGATCTAAAACCCAAGTTTTTACCCTGAACATAAGATCACATTAGGAGACATGCCTGTCCAAACACCACAGTAACTGTGCCAGGGCTGCTTGAAATACATGCCATTTGCTCATCTCTTCTCAGCCTGAAATTATTTGAGTGTCACCTGTTTCCAACTCAAATGATGCTATAATTGCCTTTTGGATTATAGGGTTATACTAGCAGTAGCAACTATACCAACTGGCACCTAGCCATCAGGAACATGGAATTGGCTGTCCCTTTTTCCTCACCTCATGTGCTCTATCAGTGTTCAAAGAATTATCTAAGGAGAGGACAGTTGGCCTTAAACCCAGAAATTTACCAAAGGGGTCATCTAGGACATTCTTCGGTATGAATTGCCCCTTAAAGTCACAAGACTTTGTCTTTTTAAAACTCCAAATTATTTGTTATTTAGAAAATACACCTACATAATTTGCTTCTTGTTTTCCAAGGGGGAATACCAAAATTACATAATGATCTTCATACATTATATTTAAACGTTTTATCTAAATTAATTGAAAATTAAAAGCTACTATCAAACTTCCAAAAATTGACTTGGAATAGTTTCATGCATTACCTTTAACATGAATTCCTGCTCTGTGGGTCTCTGCACAAAAGTTATTAGTGCATATTCTGTTGAGGGCAGGGAATGGGGAGCTGATGCTTAATTTGTGCAGAATGTGTAAAAAGGTTGATTGTAAATGTTTGGAAATGGATGGAGGTAATTGTAGCACATTATAGTGAGTGTAATTAACAGCAATGTTATGTGTATTTAATTGTGATTGAAAGGGAAAATTTAGGGTTATGTATGTCAATAGAAGGAAAGTCAGAGGATGAAATATGGGACTGTATAACATAATGAACCTTCTTGTGACAATGGGTGTGGTCAATGTACAAATTTAAGAAATTTTCTTCCATGAGTTAGAACAAATGTGTGATACTATTACAAGGTATATGGGTAAAAATACACCTAAAGCAAACTATGGACTGTTGTGAATAGTAATATATGAATTTTCTTCCATCAATTGCAAAAAAAAAAAAAACATTATGCTAAGTGAAATAAACCAGACGCAAAGTACTACATATTGTTTGACTTGATTTATATAAAATATAAATATAAATAAATTTATAGTGATGGAAAAAAAGGGACTTTTTCCCAGAAATAGATTAGTGGTTTTGTAGGTCTACAAAAGAATAGAAGGATTGAGAGGTGACTGCTAAGGGGTATGGGGTTTTCTTTATGGAGTAATGAAAATGTTCTACAATTGTTGGATGAATGCACAACTCTGTGAATATATTAAAAGCCAATGATTATGCACTTTGGATGGATTGTATGGTATGTGAATATATTTCAATAAAATGGCTTTTAAAACAGTTATTAGTGCATATTCTATATTCCTAATAAAAAGACTGAGGAGCAATATGTAAGCACCTTTCCACAGAGTAATAGATGCTTTATTTTTCTCTAATTGTTTGCTAATTTTTTGTACTCCTTTTAACTGATAGTTGAAGTCTTCAGAGGGCAGGAAATACGAAGAGCAATGGGCATAGGGTCAGCAAAACCCTACCCTGACATCTTCAAGCACCCTGGCCAAGACAAATATTTGGCCTCTGTAAACTTTATTTTCCTCATCTTTAAAAATGGGAAAAACAGGACTTAATTTCTAACAGTATGGTGGAACAGACACCAAGATTAATATATAAGAGGCATCATTTCAAATTCACTGAGCTGGCAAGGAAATAAGGAGTCTTCAGAGGGGAAAAAAGGAGTGAAAGCAGGAATCCAGAAAGGTTAGCAGAGCTCTGAGGGAGGTTTTTATCTTGAGGATGCGATTAACTCAGTAACTTTAAGCCTCAGCTTTGACATCCACACAAGATCCAGGGGAAAGGAGACAAGTCTAGAGCTGCCTACAGTTTAATAGGGAATGCCTGCACAAAGTTGGATTCCAAAGTCCTATACAGTCATGTAAAAGTGAAATAGAAATAAATTTTCCTTTCAGAAGAGGACAGAAAAGAAACTTAACATTTATCAACCTGGACATTATTCTCCCCTGATAGTTCATAACCACAAACAGCCACCACACATGCTTCTAGCCTGAGTTATTACTACCTTGTGAACCTAAAAACATCAGCCCAGTAATTCAGTTTCCTCGGCCAGTAGGATCACCATCCATCTAAAGCAAAGACAAATCCTATTTGGAGGAATGCATCTTCTTTTCAGAGTACAAAAATTCAATCAAATAACTTTCTGAGGAACATGAGCTCACACTCCATAGTGTAATATCTTAAAACATTCAAAGCAACAATAACCAGAGGAAACAAGAGAATCAGACCCATAAAGAATTTGCACATTGAAGTTATCTACCTCAGACTATAAAATAAGTATAGTTAATACATTTACAGATGTAAAAGAGGGTAGTAGTAGATGAGCAAAAGAAAATGATTATAGGTATAATAAAGAACATTTGAAAAAATAGTACTCTCATAAATGAAAAATATAATAATTGAAATTTTAAAATCTATGCATGAGATCAAAAGCATATTAGATGTGGTAGAAGAGATAATTTGGAAACTAAAAGATATATTTAAAGAAATTATCCAAAATTCAGCACAAATAGACAAAAGGATAGAAACCATTAACAAAAGGTTAAAAATATGGAGGATAGAATGAGAAAGTTTGATGTACTACAATTAGATGTCCAGCCGGAATTTAGAGAAAGAAGGAGGTAGAGAAAATACACAAAGAGAATGGCTGAAAAGCTTCCAGAATTGAAGTGATCTCAGGTTCAGAAAACCCAAAGAATGCCCAGAAGGATACTGTATTAGTCAGGATTCTCCAGTTAAATAAAACCAACAGGATATATATAATATTTTAATATTATGAGATTCATTATAGGAAGTGGCTCACGTAACTGTGAGGATTGGCAAGTCCCAATTCTTCAGGGCAGGAAACAAACTGGGAATGCCAAAGAAGGTTTTTGATGGATTCCCCAAGGAAAGCTGGCTAGTTGAAGTAAAAATGGAAATTCTTTCTTCTGATTGATGAAATTATCAGTTCTACTTTTAAAGCCTTCAACTAATTCAATGAGATTTCTCTCATTGTTGAAGGAAAACTCCTTAGTTGATTGTAGAGGAAATCAGCCATAGATGCAGTTGACTTATTGCTGATTTAAGTCCATGAATTATCTTCACAGTAGCAATCAGGCCGGTGTTTGCTTGACCAAACAACTGGACAACATAACCTATCCCAGTTGACACATGGACCTAACCATCACGATAATACATTTTTAATATCCACACGTACACACATCATAGGGAAACTCAAGGACAATAAAAAAAAAGATATTAAAATAAGCCAGAACATATTAAAACCAAATAATACACAGATTTACAAAGGACCTACTATTAAACTAATGGCAGACTGTTGATGCAGAATGGAACCCAGAAAACAGTGGAATAATAACTTCAAAATTCTAAGAGAATAAAACTACAAACTAAAATCATGTACCCAGTGAAATGCCTTTAAAAAAGAAAATCAAATGTGAAGTGCAGGTATTTTAAGAAAATTGAATTTGCCAACATAGATCCTCTCTAAAAAAAGTTCTAAATAATATATGTGAGACAGAAACAAAAAAAATACAAAGAGGAAGGTCTGAAATTCAAAATGGGAGTGCAAAAAAATGTGGAATATATGTGGGCAAATCTAAAGAAACTATATGAAACAACAATAATAATGTTTAAATCAAACAAAAAAACTAATGAAATTAAAATATAGTCCCAAAACAATGGAGTATAAGTCAATGGGAATGTTTACCCTATGACTGCTGCTCCTTTGTGTATTGGAAGCAGACAACTTGGTCTAAATTTCACAGGTACAGAACCAGAAGGGAATTTTGCCTAAGACAGACCACGCCTATAACTGATTTTGGTATCAGACAGGAGATGACCAAAAGTAAGGTATCCTTGGGTTCTTGTCTTGTTTTGGAGGAGGGTGAAGACATTCAATTTAGATTATGTTAAGCATGCATGATTAAACTAACCACTAGAAGAAAAGAACATAGCACATAATTTTCAAACTAGAATATGGAGAGGAAAAATGAAAGAAGAAAACAGTGAGTCATTCCAGAAACAAACAGAAAAAGAAAAAAACAAATACCAAAAAGTTAAGACAAATAGAAAGCATAAAACAAGTTGGTATTAATAAAGCCAGATATCTATGTACCACAAAGCTTTCATATAGAACACAATCTCTGACCCAGGATACCATTATATTAGATATAAATAACAGAATGATAAATAGAAGTACTTCACAGTTATGAAAACTTTAAAACATACTTTTAAATAACATATAAGTTAAAAATTCATAAGTACTTAAATTAAAATATATCAAAATATTATGTATCAAAAGAGGTATGCTGTAGCTAAACAGTACTTAAAGTGATCATATCAGCTTAAAGACATATTATTAGAAAAGAAGAAAAACTGAAATTTAACGAGCTAGGCTTCTAATTTAAAATTTATTAAAAAGAACTGCAACTATACACCCAAAAACATAAATAAAAGGAAGTAAAATATATCAGGTTGGAAATTAACAAAATAGGAGACATAAAATCAAGTAGTTAAAGTTGGTTCTTGGAAAAGATACAATGGATAAATATCTGACAAGGTTACCAAGAAAAAGAGCAAAAAAAGAGAGAAGTTGGAAACAATATTAATTGAAATGAAAAGAGGATATAAGGCCTGAAGAAATCATAAGTATAATAAAAGAATGCTATGAAAAAGCTTATGACCACAAATTTACAAATCTATATAAAACTGGCAAATTCCTAGAAAAAAATATAATATACCAAACTAACTCAAAAACATATAGAAAATCTGATTAACCTATAACCATTCAATAAATTGAGTCAATAGAATAAAATCTTTCAAAAATACCGAATAGATAAATTTACATGTAACATTTCAAAAAGTTAACATTCTTACATAAATCCTAGCAGAATAAAGAAAAAGAGGGAAATTTTCCCAACTCATTTAATGAGTCCAGCAAAACCTTGATGCCAAAGCCGACAAGAACAATAAATAAAAGGAAAGGCAGGCCAATTTCACTCATAATTATAGATGCTGAAAACCTAAAATAATAATAATTTAAAAATAAAATCCATCAGTGTATTCAAAAGATAATGAATCATGATAAAATTGAGTTTATCCCAGAAATACAAGGTCAGTTTAATATTTTAAAAATCTAATTAACATAACTCATAACATTAACAGAATAAAGGCAAAAAAATCATTTTACCATAAGTTGGGTTCCCCAAAAGCAGATGCTAAGAAGGAGTTTGGGGTGCCAGATGTTTATCAGAAGTCAGCACCTAGGAAAGGAAGGAAGGAAAAGCAACAGTGAGCAGGAGAAGTTGAATTGCAATATAAGCCCAGTAAAGCCTTGGTCAACCAGCAGGGTGTTCTGGAGTGAAAATGGCCCCAGCAGAGCTAACCTGCCTCAGACTGGCCTGGGACATCATCCCTCACCTTGCTCAGTCACTGAGAGCAGACTGCTCTTAGAAGAGTGACCCTGGGCCATGCAGCTGTGAAAGAGCTGCCTGACAGGCCCTCTGTGGACTGCATTCCCCTTAGCTAAACAGCAAGTCCTGCCTTGAGGGTGGACCTGGCCGGCAAACCTCCATGTCTAATAAACAGGTCAGCAGACAAAGAAAAACCCTTCACTATAATTCAATATTTGCTTGTCACCGAAAACTTTTAATCACAGCAAACTGAGGGAAACTTCCTAAATATGATTTTTTTAAAAAGAACCTACAAAAATCCTATAGCAAATATAACAGTGAAACTGAAAATGATCCCATTAAAATAGGGAATAAAACAAGAATGCCCATTATCACCATCACTATTTAAAATTGCACTGACAGTCCTAGTAAGCACTTTATGGTAGGAAAAATAAGTAGAAGTTACAAGGAAGGACTGAAAAAGAATAAACAATCTGTCATTATTTGCAGATAATTTCATTTTCTATGTTGAAAAACCAAAAGGAAAACATGAATTATTAGGTACTTCATACCAACAAAAAACCTTAACTAACGTATTTTTTTAAAAGATATCATTTACAACAACAACAAAAATATAAGGTACTTAGAAATTAATGCACTATAAGATGTGAATATCTTATGCATAAAATAGTAAAACTTGAATAAACAAATTAAAGGAGATCTAAATCAACAGAAGAATATAATATGTACATAGATAGGAAGACATTAAAGTTAAAGTAGCCAATTCTTCTCAAATCTAAGATTTAACATTACAGTTAGAAATTCCATTATTTTTGCAAAACATTGTAAGTTGGTTCTAAAATTTATATTAAAATATCAAAAATAAACAAGACAGTCTTGAAAAAGGAGGAAGTGGTGGGATAGTCTACCTGATGTCAATATGCATTATAAAGGTATGTTAATTAAGAGTGTAGTACTGGTTCAAGGATAGACAAATAGAATCAAAGAAACAAAATGGAGAGCCCAGAAACAGATCAAGATATATATGCAAAGTTGCTTTATGATAGAATGGCTATTCCAGGTCAGTGTGGAAACGATGTACTATTCAATAAATCATGCTGGAAAAGTTTATTATTCATATAGGGGGGAAAAACTAATTGTTTTCATTTCCTTGTTTTCCCCATAAAAATTCTATTTCAGATGGATTAAAAATGTTAATGTAAAGGAAATGGTAATATTGATTACTGTCACACTGAAGAAATGTGAGCAGAAGAGATAATCAAAGAGAAATTTGTCAAGTTCTGGAACAGGACAAGACTCGGGGTTCCAGAGGGAGAAATGAGCTAAGTCAGTTAAAACCCCAATTTTAACCCCATCTGAGAAAATCCCAAGTTTTCTCAGAAGCCTGGGGGACTCAGAGAGTCTGTCCACCACCGAAGTGTTTGACCAGGGTGAAGCCTAGAGCTTGGGCACCATCCCAATGATTGACAAAGGTGGAACCTTTACCCCAATACTCAGGGAGAGCAGCACCCCAGTATTTGGGGAGAGCAAGATCGCTACACAATTTCAGAGTATTAGAACTAATAATCTATTTTGGAAACCTTTTGTGTGATATTCAGTAGGTGTGTAGCTCTGGATTTTAAAGTGGTAGGAAACATGGATTAGGGAGAGGCCTTTTTCGCCCTGAGTTGCTGTGTGTGTCTGTGTGTGTGTATGTGTCTGTGTGTGTGCTGTGCATAACACAGAAAATGTGAAATTGTTAATGAGTCAGTCAAAAAATAACTCCTGGGAGAATGACCTGGAGCTTTCTCTTTATAGTGGATTCAGCAGGGCATTCCCCTCAAGGTTTTTACTGTTTTTGCTTTATTAGCTGGCAGATGCTTATGTATAAGATGGTTTACCTGACCAAAGATATCTCCCCAACTAGTCCATTACTACTGTCTGAATGCCACTGATACCAAACCATTCATTTGATTTAAGCTCTGCTTTTTCTGGCTGTTTTTATTTTTAAATTCATATAGCCCTGAAGGGATACAGAAATGAAAAGTGGGATGTCAGAAAACAATTTCCACCCACTTGACAATTTGCCTTGCATCCTGATGTTTGGAATGATGGCCTTCAGGCACTGCAAAATTCTGAATCATTAGATTGGTTCTCTAGACATCTATTACCAAAGCAGGTAAATACAATAAAAATATTGTTAACAGAAAAAATTTAAACAGAAATGTGTTATTGGTTAAATCATTGATCAGAAATCCTAGTCCGTGAACACCCTTTGCTCAATCACAGATAATTGGACTTGATTTAATTAATTATTATACGTCTATTTCCAGCCTCCTCCTTAAAAACTTTAATTTGGAAGTGCAGGAGAGTGTCTTATTTATCATTGCTTCTCCTAAAAATTTTTATATTGACTTGGATCAACAGACACTAAATACTCACTGATTAAATAATTAAATAAATGAAAATTTTCAGTATTTTCTGGTTTTCTTGTCTTTTTCACTTGGTCTCCCCCAAAATTAAATCATGCCAGAGTGATATACTATTTTTACACCCCCACCCCCACCCCAGATTGGGAAAAATAAAATGTCTGACAATACAAAGAATTGGCAATGTAACAGAAATGCATATCCTACTGGTAAGAGTATAAATTTGTACATCCTTTGGGAAAAAAAAATTGCCATTACCTAGAGAATGATTAATTTAATATGTCAACTTAGCTGGGCTATGGTGATCAGTTCTTTAAACAAACACTAGTCTAGGTGTTGCTGAGAAGGTATTTTATAAAAGTGGTTAACATCCATAATCAGTTGTCTTTAAGTAAACGACATTACCTTTGATAATGTGGATGGGCCTCATCCCATCTGTTCAAAGCCTTAAGAGAAAAAATATGAGGCTTCCCAGAGAAAAAATAGTCTGCCTCAAGACCACAGCATAAATTCCTGCCTAAGTTTCCAGCCTGCTGGACTCGAGAATGTAAAATCAACCCTTATCTAAATTTCCAGCCTGCCGGCCTGCCCTGAATTTATTTCATACTAGCCTCCCAAGCACATTAATCCCAGTACAAAAGAAAATTTGGGGACCAGAGGCAGAAATTCTAGCTCTATGACCTTGAGAAAATTAAATACCATTTTTTACTTTTCATCTTCTTCATCAGAAACATGAGAAAATTGGACCAAATAAGTTCTAAATTCCAAGTATGAAACTGCCTCTTATTTCTAATACTGTTTGTTAAAAAAAGTGCATAATTCCTTTGTGCTATCCCTGTTACCCTAGAGAAGAGAAAGCTTCCCACTTCTACCTTCTAGTCTATTCTAATTCAACCTTTCTCTTTTCTGGATTCTAAGACTGTGTCCATGGATTCTCTTTGGGATTAGAACATGAATGCCCTCCAACATGAACCAACACCAGAAACAAAAAGGGAGTCGTCAGTGAAGCATCTAGCATACTTATGATTAATTTTTATGATTAACAAGAAATCAAAGTTTTCCTTGTTCCACTTGACAAACACAAAATCAGGTGGTACTTCTTCTGAAACGTATCTCTGTGGTGAGAACACTTTATACTAAATATGTATTAAATATAACTAATTACTCTCAAGACCTTCCAGTATAAGTATTTTGATTCTACTAAAAGAAGCTGTTTTGCATGAGTCTATTCTTAGACTTAGAGGCGCCAAACATTTTTCACAATGAATACCTTTAAGCATGATTTTAATATAACCAAACAGACTTTAAACACAATTCACAGAATAGTTTGCTTACAAATTGATTCTGATTAATTAGGTTTGAAATAATTCATGTTATTCCAATGCAATCTAAAAATCTCCTTCCTCCCTTACCACCTCCTTCTCCATCTCAACCCAGAAGTTCAGACATTTTGGAAAGTAGGGAGTGTTCCGATAGGCGTAAGCAAAGAGATCCAGCTAACTCTAAATATCTTGTAATCATAGTTCTGGTAATTTTATATCTGAATGCCTTATCCACAACTGTGAAAATTTCATTTCAGTTCACATACATTTTAAGCTATGCTTATTAGCAATAATTAGAAAAAGAAGCTGAATCCAGAATAAAGGTCGGTTCCTCAATGACCAGGCCCAGCATGATGCTGACACATTCAGAAAAACAAAAAAAATTAAATCTGAAGTCCATAAAAAATTAAAGGCAATTTACATGATCAATCCATCTCTTGAAAAATGCCAAAGGGGATGACTACATGATACTCAAAAGCCTAAAAGCCTCTTCATCCATCTGTGTGCCAAGTAGTTTTCATTCTACTCATTATAGCATAGCAGCTGACCCCACCGTTCTCACTGTTCCTTCCTTCTTGCTCTCTCTTTGCCCCTTCTCCCAAATAATTCCCCAGGATTCAGCCCAGACTGCATCTTCCCTCTGCACTCTTCAGGACTTTTCAGAGCTACAGCTGTTTTCCCACACACACTCTCTGCCCTTCCCTACGTAAACTCACTAAGTCTCTCTTGGTTCTTTTAATTTGGCAGCTCTGTCAATTTATTCTTTTAACCAAAGCCACGATCCATCGCTGCCACTGTCAGTAAAAGATCCTTTTTATTCAAAAGGTGGGGAAAAGCCAACAACATTCATAAATCAGTGCTTTCAGCCAGGTCATGAAAGAACTAGTGGCACTGGTTATCCATGAGCACTTAGCATTAACTCCCCCTCCCTTCTATGTACCCTCCTGTATAGCAGAGGCTGAAGGCTAAAAACTAGTATTCTGGATGCAGAGTAAGTTATTCCAATGAAATGCACTTGCAGGAGTTTGGGGAATAAGAGGAAGCCATCTTCCTGCTGCTGTTGCTGCTGACTAAAAGGGTCACGAGGGCTGGTGGCCGGACTAGCCTTCTGGGGTGAAGCAGGCAACTGGGGTGGCAGCAGCAATCACCAGGAACAGAACAGTTTCCTGACCACTGGATTCCAGTTACTGTCCAAACTCCTGTAATCAACAGACATAGTCCTTTCAAGTGTCAAAATCCCTAGATTAAATCCTTCCTGATTGAAATATCCACAGTGGTTTCTGTATCTTGCCCTGAGCTGACTGACATCAGAGTGTGTAATGAAAATATGTAAAGCAAAGGACAAGGTAAGAACAGCAAAGATTTTTCCACCAGCACCTTTGAGACAAACAGAGAAAATCACAACAAAGTAAATTTGGGCCATGTGTGAGGGAGGAGGGCACCAAGGCACAGGTCAGAGATACTAAAGGAGATGATTCACAGTGCTCTGCTAAGCTCTGATAAAGCTTTGTGGAGAGGAGCTAAAGTTAAATAATCCTGAATATTAGTGAATTTGGGGTGATGACCAAAGTATTTCCTATATCTGTTATCCAAGTTATTTTTTATCTCCAAAGACCACGATCACAATCATTTGTTAAAAACAGTCATTAAGTGATAAAGACATTAACAGTGAGGGTGAAATAACTGACACATGGGGGCAAATTTACCATGAAGCTAATGAAACTTAAACTTCAGCTCTCCTCACTTACATGAACCCTTT
>PVKY010004335.1:5822-19636 GCA_004027775.1 Bradypus variegatus
GTGTGGGGGGGAGAACCTGTGCAGAAGGAAGGCCAGGAGAGAAGAGGTGAAGGTGGAACCGTGGAGGCCAGGCCACGGAGGGCGAGAGCCGGCTGGAGGCTCCGGGTGTGGGGCTGGGGGCCCGACTGGAGCCGCAAGGATGGCCAAGGGCTAGAGCTGAGTGGAGAGTGGGGGTGGGCGAGGAGGGTGCCTGGATGCAGGGAAGACAGTGGGCAGAGACCTAGAGGGAGGGGTGGCACCATCCATGGGGTAGGGTGCAGGCGGGGGGAGGCGGGGAATGACCGCGGAGGAGGTGATTAAGGTTTGGGCCAGCAAGACACTAAAACACTGACAGCAAAACCACAGCGGCCACGAGTGTCGGCCGATGGCTCTGGAGCACCCGTGGGTTCCCGGTGCTCCCCAGAGCAGCTCACCTGCATCGTGGCATTTAATCCGTAGCTCCACTCCCGATGGTTATTAGCTTCAATTAATTGGGAGGAAACTGGGACATGAGAGCTGCTGAAAGGGGCACCACAGGATTTGCCCCAGCTCTGGCTGACCCCACACCACTGTGCTCTTCCAGCACATGGAAGCCCCGGCTTTCCGAGCCGGGAGAGGCAGGATAAACATAGGGGGAGAGGAGCCCTTTCGGGTGGGGGCTCTGGCAGGGCCTGCCTGCTCTGCGATCGCGTCCTCAGGTGTGCCTGTCTGGGAAGCTCTATTTCAACTCGTCTACAATTGGGACTTCAAGCTGCTGGCCCAGGTGTTGCCTCAGCATTCAAGGGAGCTTCCGGGGCTGCGCGGCAGGGGTGGCAAATCTGCATGCCCATGGGCCAGCTGGAGGGTGGTGAACACACATGTCTGCTGCTCCGAGGATGGAATTCCATGGCCACTGCAGAAATGCACTTCTCCTTTCAGCCCCGCTGGGACCCCACCTGCCTGGCTCCCAGCCAGTCACTCCCCTCATTTTGCGGACTAGACAGCTAGGACCACTTGCCTGAGGTCACACGTGGGACTAAAGCCCAGCTGCACCAACAGAACAGTGTCAGCCACCAATGGAGCATTGCCACCTGCCGAACGAACTGCCACCAACTGATGGAGCACCACCATCCATTGATGGAGCACCGTCGTCCATTGATGGAGCACCATCATCTGTTGATGGACCACCATCATCCGTTGATGGACCGCCATCATCCGTTGATGGAGCGCCGTCATCCGTTGATGGAGCGCCGTCATCCGTTGATGGAGCGCCGTCATCCGTTGATGGAGCGCCGTCATCCGTTGATGGAGCGCCGTCATCCGTTGATGGAATGCAATTCCCTGCCTCGCAGTGTCCACCCTCTTCCTTCTCAAGCCCGACACAAGTACAGATCCACACAGGGCATCCCTTTCCTCAAAGACCCAGCCCCCCAGCTGTTCTTTGCATAACCAGAGGGATCTTTCTTCAAATGCCAATTGAGCCATGTTCCTCCAGTATTTTAAATCACTTCCCCTGACCTGAGAACAAAGCTGGGGCCCCAGGAAGTGGCCCATGGCACGTGGCTGCCCCGTCCTCCCCAGCCTCACCCAACCCCACACCTTTGGCTGCTCCCAGGGTCTGGCCACTAGGGGTTTCTCTTTGTTCCTTTTGTCCCCTCTCCATGGACAGTGTCTGCTCCCTGACTCCTCAGGACAGTCAGCTCACAGGGAGGGCCATGACAGAGCCATCGTGAGGGGGGCCCAGAGGGGCAGTGCAGGCAGCTCTGCTGCGAACTGGGGGACGCTCCAGCTCCCCTTCCTTGTCCTGGGTTCGGCTTTCTTTCCCATCAGGGTGATGAGATCTAGGGAGCCAAGATGGGTGGGGGTGCCTAGGAGAAGGCACCAGGCACCTCCCAAGATTCCTCTGCATACTGGAGGTCTGCCGGGAGCCCACTGGGGATGCCTGGGTGTTGCCATGTGGTCTAACTCACACCCATGCCAGGCTGTGGGGATGGGGTGTCTGCAGAGTCCCCTCTGGGGATTGCCCAGGAATCCAGGGCGGTGCAGGTAGCTGGCTGAAGGGGAGATGTGGGCTCTTAGACAAGAGCCATTTCATGACAATTGATACCTACTGGATAAAAGTCTAAATTCTTTGACCGTCCATTAGAAAAACTTCGAATTATCCTTCCCCCCATTTCCTGCCCTTCCTCCCTCCTCCCTTACCTCCTCCTCTACCTCCTCCCTCCCCTCCTCCCTTCCTCCCTTCCTTTCTTCCTCCCTTCCTTTCTTCTTTCCTCAACAAATATTCATTAGCTTCCCAAACATGCCAGGTACCAGGCTGCATGCTGGGGATATAGCCTTGACCAAATCGGATATGATCTCTTTTTTCCACTTTTTTTTTGTTGAATATGTATGTGAGATATAACATATATAAAGACAAGCATATTGAGAAGCCAACCCCACGTGGCCACCTCTAGAGCTTCCTCAGCACTGCTGGGCCTCGTGGCCACTTCTCCAGGTAACCACAACCCAGAGGGAGATGATAATCACAGCCTGCTTCTTTTTTCTACCGCCTATATAGACATCCCCAAATAATTGTTTAGCTTTTCCTAGTTTTGAGCCGTATAGGAATGAAGCCATCCTGTATGTATCATTTAGTTCTGCTTCCTTCAGTCATTTTGTTTGTGACATCTGTCTGTGTTCTGTTGGAGCTCTGGGGTGTGCATTTTAACTGCTGCATAGTATTCCATTGCCTGAGCAAATCACAGTTTGTTGACCTGTTCCACTGTTGGTAGACATATTTGGGGTGTTTGACCATTTGAAACTTTGAAGGAAAAAGCTGCAGCGGACATTGTTGCATGTGCACGGATTGCTCCAAGAATAGGGTCACAGGCTGTGTGAATCCTCAACTCTTCTAGAAAATGCCAAACTGATTTCCCAAGTGCTTGTACCGATGGAATTCTCCAGCCAGAAGGTGTGAGAGTTGAATATTTGGTGATTCAATGGCTTTGCCATATGACTGATAATTAAAGCCTGGGACATAGCTGCCGTCTCCTAGGGAGGGTATATGGAGGCCAAGAGCACTAGAGGCGAATTCCAGAGTTTAGGGGCCTCATAAAGCGCAGGCAAATGTATCAAGGAGAAGCAAACAGTCCACGGGGTCCCAGGGACGTCAGGGCTGAGGATGGGCTGTGAGTGAGAGGAGATCACTGGTGACTCCCTGAGAACAAGGAGGAAGTGGGGGGAGAGTGAATGGGAATCAACACAACGAAACCAAGAGTGCATGGCCCTCGCAGTCCCGAGAAGGTCACCTGTGGCCCTCACCTTTCTGGCCTCACACATAACCCCGTGGCTGAATGCACCTCCTTCCACCTGGACCTGGCAGAGGTGAGATGACCCGGTGAACCCTGCCTTGACACCCTGGCAGGCACCACGGTCCTTCGGGCCCATCCTGGTCTGGGCACCTCCCCTCTTCTCTTCTGCCTCAACTTATAGACATTTCTGTGCTCAATGGACTTGTTTCCAGACCAGAGCTCTTTAGGGCCCAGCCAACACCTTGCCCACCCCCCCCTGCCCATAGAACCCAACAGAGGATTCAGTGCACGTGAGTATTCCATGAGAATGTGTTAAACCAAATTGAAACAGTTGGATCTGCCACGAGCTGGTGGGATGGGGGCGGTGAGCCAGGTGTTGACCAAGGTGAATGAATGAAGCAAATGAAAATACAATAGGCCAGAGAGAATGAATGGTTTGTCTAGTGATTTTTGCAAAATGCATCTGAAAGACTCAACTAGGTTGGAGCGTGTCTGACGTGTGCACCTGCTAACTTCTACATTTGGGAAAGTTCACAGAGAGAGTTACCCAGACTCCGTTAGATGCCTGCTTCAACGGGACAGCAACGACAAAACTCCTCCCCTCCGGAATCATCCTATGTCAAGGCGCTGCCAGTGGAAGACCAGCAACGATTGGGCCACGTGAAAGTACCTTCAAATGGGCGTCCTCACTGGCGAAGATGGTGTGAACCAAAACACCACCAAACCTAAACAAGGCGTCCGCCCCCAGATCCGGAGGGCTGCTTGAATCAACACTGCTGTTTCCCAGTGACTTTGGGCTCATCCTTCTACCTCTCTGGGCCTTGGTTTTCCCACCTGAAAATGAGATGACAATCCTCAGACTACCTCTCAGTGATTCGAGGACTCCAAGTCAAACGAAGTGTGCGTAGGAAGTGTGTTGTGAAGGACACTTTGGGTTGTGGGCCAACCTGGGGTTGAGCCTCAAGCTGAGAAGTCTCCATCTGTAGGACTAACTAATGGGGGGGCATGCTGTGAAGACCTGCTGGGGGTGCTGAGCCCTCAGTAGGCCCCCCCCCGCAGGACCAGGGGAACCGAGGGAGGGCCTCGTCACTGCACCTTCCATTCCTGTCTCGGGATCCAGGCAGGAGTAAGAGGCCTCGGGGGAAGAAGATCCCCACAGGCCCGGGTCACAGACATCTCAGGGGAGAAAGGGTGTCCCAGTCTCACAGAGACACCTCGCTTTGGGGTCCGCAGCCATGTAGGAGTGTTTATTGGTCAGGACGGGGTGCATTTAATTCCGGCAGGTGTTGGTCTCTTCCCACCCCCAGAGTCCTGTGTGCTGAGAGCCTCTTGCAGACCCTACAGGGTGGGGGCCCCCCAGACCCCAGTGCCGGATCTTCCCCTGAGTCTGCAGACCTTGCCTCGCCCCCCACCAGCCATCAAAGGACCCAGGAGGGCTGAAGGCATCGGAACCCCTCCTTGGCCCTGGGGGACCTTGTGAGCAGGTGCTGTCTCTCTCTCTCCTCTTTCTCATTCAAAAATATTTACTGGGCGTCTGCGCTGGGCAGACACAGCATGGCCCTCATCTGCCCCCAAGCTCCCTTTCTGGGTCGTGGGTTAGCAAGAGCAGGTGGGATTGGGAATCGAGGAACTTGGTTTGGGGAAAGCAGAATGAGGCAGGGATGGCTGTGGCCAGAGGGAGGGGTGTTCCGCTTCCCGGGTGGTGGCTTTGGCCCCTTTAGATGTGAAGTTGTAGACTGTGAGGCTGTGTTGTTCGTGTCCTCCACGTGTGGGGCCAAGTTCCCAGGTGGATCTCCTGAAGGAGCAGTTCAGGCAGAACCCTAGAGCTGGGAAGACTTTTCAGGTCCTTCAGATCCTCTTGTTTCCCGATGGGGAAACTGAGTCCCACAGTCAGTTCACGGGAGGAGTAAATGATGAAAGCTGTGAATAAGCTGAACCACCAGGTGCTTTGTTTGTATCTGTCTCGGTGGGAATTGCAGGGACATTATGTCAGCTGAGGAAGCATTACTTCCTGCGTGACATTTCATCTACAGGGAATCTGCTTTAGTGAGAAATAAAATTCTGAAGTCTGGAGAATATGATGTCGAGTCGGATGTGGTGGGTGTTCGATTGATCGTGGTTACTGGGGGATTTGCAGCTCTCGGCCCTTCTCTGGGCCAGAATTAATGTCTGTCTTCTACTCTCAACTTCCACCATCACCGTTTAGGATAAGACTTTGGGTAAATCACCCTTAGCTTGACTTTCAGTGGGGGTTTTTTCCCCTGTAAAATATAAATAATAACATTTCTTCTCTCTCACAGGACTTTTTTTGTGAGCTAAAGGAGAAGGGATGTTAAAGCATCTCTTAAAGTCTCCTAGTGGTGCCCGAGTGCAAGACATCCCAGGCCCCCTTGCTCTGCACCTCTGGGTCTGAAGGCCCTTCCTGCCTTACGGATCAGCAACTTGAGATTTGGTTCCACTTTGGAGCCCTTCAACCCTGGGATTCACTGTGTGATTTCACAATCCCAGCTTTCCTCCAGGGCTTTCTTCTTGACTTGCCTCTACCTGGTAGCTCGTGGACACTATATTCTGTTTATAAATTCTTCAACACTGGCTGTTTTACTTGGTGGATTAGTTTCCTGTTGTTGCTGTAACAAACAACCACAAAACTTGGTGGCTGAGAACAACAGAAATGTATTCTCTTGCAGTGCTGAAGGCTAGAGGTCTGAAATTTGGTGCAAGGAGGGTTGGTTTCTTTTTGCAGCTCCGAAGGAGAATCAGTTCTGAGCTCTCTCCTGGCTTCTGGTGGTGGCTGGCAATCCTTGGAGGACCTTGGCTCGCAGACGCCTCACTCCAGCCTCTGCCTCCACCTTCACACTGCCTTCTTCTCCAAGTCTCTCCACGCCCCTCTTCTTCCCACCCTAAATACAGGATGATTTCTTCTTGAGATCCTTAACTAATTACACCTGTAAAGGACCCTATTTCCAAATTAGATCACATTTTGAGGTTCTGGGCAGACACACACTTTGGGGAGACCTTATTCACCCCACTATAGTCTGCCCTCTGCTCTCCCCCCTCAAATCCATGTCCTTTCCATGTACAAAACACATTTGTCCCACCCTAGCACTACCAAAACTCTTAAACCATATCAGCATCAACTTTACATCCCAGATCTCAGCTAAGTATTATTAACTCAAAAAAGTCCCAAATCTCATCATCTAAATCATTTAAATCAGGTATCAGGGAGACACCAGGTATGGTCCTTCCTAGGGCAGAATTCCATCCCATCCGAGGACCTGTGACACACGGAAGCTTGGATAAGTGTAAAAGGGACTGGTTTCCACATAAAGGTTCTTTGCTCTGGGTGTGTCTTGACACATATCTTAATATCATACAGAGAATATTAAGCAAAAGAAAGGACTTTAAATAACTGAAGAACTACCAAGCAGCTCTGCTCTCATTTCTTTTAATAAACAGAAGTTCCTCCCTCTACTAAATTTAGTGCAGAGAATATAGCCACTCCTCTTCATTGTGGGTAAGAAAAAAAAAAGCCTATAATGTGATTCTCCTTTTAAAATGTTCCATCTTCTAATTTGGGGTACTCCTCAAATTTTAAGCACACATTTCAGAGTCTGGGTCTCGCATCAGGCTCAGGAGTAGTTGGCCACGTGGCAGGAACCGGGGTCAGAAGCCCCCCTCCTCCTACGAAAGCCCTGCCCCCACCCCGCGCTGTCAGAGCCCCAGAGGGGAAGGGAGGTGGGCGGGGCATGTGCGATTCAAGTCCTGGCTCCCCACCCGCTGGCCTTGGCCTTGGACTTCTGACCTTTGCGGACCCTGGGGGTGTTGTCGTAGCCACTCGCTCGGTATGGAAACGAGAGTGGGGTTGGGGTTAAAAGCCTCCTGACACTGGCTTGTTGTGAGATGCATTGGAACATGTCATGCAAGTTCTCTGAACCATCTTTTCCAAATTGTGAAATGAAAGCATGGACATAAAGGTATCTTAATTTTGAGAGTTTAATTGGATTAAACTGGCTGGGTCTGTCTCCATCAGAATCTGCCTAGAACGGTGTGAGTGGCTGTGTGTGTGTTGGGACAGGGGTCAGGGGCAGGGAGAAGAATCCCTGGTGCCTCAGATATAACGGGCAGTTCTTTGGCTTGAAAGTGGGAAGCTTCAGCAGGGCAAGGGACACAGGGAGGTTCCAGGCTCCCTCCTCTCTACTTCCCCTAATAGGGCTCTGCACACAGTTAACCATCAGCCAGCATGGATTGAGTGCCTACTGTATACTGGGGACACAGTCGCAAACTAACATACAAATCAACCTTGGCGATCTACTGAGCAGAGAAAGCCTGGGGTGGGTTGTGGGGTGTGGCTGGGCTTTGGGGGCAATGGGTAAATGGCTTCAGCTAAATTTACGTCGTGCCTCTGGGTGGCCAAGTGAACTGGCCAAGTTCAGCTCAGTCATCCTTGGTCATCCCGACAAGGGAAAACAACCTGTTTATTTTAGCTGCCTCATGTTCTTCTCAGATGTATTTTTACCCCTCAGACTCTATTTATAAAAGCCAGGTGCTAGTTCTGTGCTCAGCTGTGACTGTGCCCACAGCTAGGGGCCCACCCTCCCCAACCCACCCCACAAGGGCCAGAGGGTGGTCCACTTGCTGCGACCTGGGCTGAGCTCAGGGGGACACACACGTGGACGGGATTCTGTCCCTGACCCCAGGGACTGACAGACAGATTAGACAGACGTGCCCCCAGATGATGGTGACACAAGGCAGGGAAAGCAAAATGGGCTGCTCAGGGGCTCCAAGGAGCGAGGAGTTGATTAGTCCAATAAGCATCAATTGAATGTTGGGCGCCAAGGGGGTTGCATGGAAATCTCAGCTCTCGGGTGGCTCGGGCAGCAGGGCAGTCAGAGCCAAACCGGAAACACTTAGAATCAGAAACGGGAGCATGGCGCCAGGGCGGCTGTCAGGAAGCATCGGGGAGGACTCCGGATTTCCTCACTTCGTTGCTTTCTCTTGTTATTCCGTTCTTCTAGTGCTGAGAGTATGCAGGAGTCCTGGAGCCAGGCTGTCGGATTTGAAGTCTGGAATCTTGGGACAATTCATTCAACCTCTCTGTGCCTCAGTTTCCTCTTCCCAAAATGGAGCTGTGGTTTCCTCAGCTCACAGCATTATTGCGATGAGTAAATGAGCTGCTTCAGCAAAACGCTTAGCCCAGAGCCTGGGACACAGAAGCCCTCAGTGATGATCATTATTATTATTATTATTAAAAAATTCAACATTATAGAAACACAAAATGAAAGTGGCCCATCTATGATGGCCTTGTGGGTGATGGAGGGGTATGGACAGAACTCTTTCGGGGGCGACTTGGAGGGTGAATGGCTCTTTGCTGGGGGGAGCGGTCGGGCACAGGGGTACGTGCTGTGTCAGATGCACAAGACTCCTGGATGGCCAAGGAAGGAGAAGCGGAGCCCAGACTGCATCTCCCAGCAGTCCTTCCAGCTGCGTGGCTTTGTCACTTGGCCTTTCAGAACCCCATTTCTTGACCAAAACACCCACTTCATGGGACAAGTGACAGCTGATGTTTGTGAAAGCGCTTTGTAAATAGTAAAACATCAGATAAAATCAAGGTATTACATGTAAATAGAAGAAATATATTTACATCGGATGTGTGCACAGCGGGCTCCAAAGTTTGAATGCCGGGATGCAGGTCACCCACAAAGGCAGGATTCATGGGTCACTGCCTGGCTGCTCCTTGGACTCACCAGGGAGCTTTGGACAAATCCAGGGTCCACGCCAGACCCCCAGGGGTTCTGCTGCGTAGACACCCTATTTCCTACAAGTTCTCCTGGGGCAACTTTAATGTGCAGCCAAGGGCAAGAGCCCCCAGGCTGCGGGAGGCCAGAGGATGCGAGCTGCACCCACCCAGGGCGAGCATTGCCCCCTCCCCCACAAAGGAGCCTTTTCATCCTCAAGAGCGGTTCCCTTCTGTTTAGTTCTCCGAATACAGAAGCAGGTCCTTGGTGCCAAGATATAACAGGGTTGGAATCAGAAGAGCACGTACTAGCAATCTGCCGTAACAAGTGTACGCACATTTGGTGGCTTAAAACATCAGAAATGTATTCTCTCCCATTCTGGAGCCCAGAAATCCAAAATCAGGATGTGGACAGGGCCCCGCTCCCTCCTAAGGCTCTTGGGGAGCTCCTTCTGGGCCCCTTCCAGCCTCAGGGGCCTCCTGGCTTCCAGCCACCTCCCTCTAATCCCTGCCTCTGTCTTCACAGACAGTTTCCCTCTTTTGTTGTCTCTTAGAAGGTCTTTGGATTTAGGGCCCATCCAGATAACCCGGATGCTCTCATCTCAGGCTCCTTCACTTAATCACATCCGCAGAGATGCTGCTTCCAGATAAGGCCACGTTTCCAGGTGCTGGGGGTCAGGACGTGGACCCCCACTTAGCCCTCCTGAGTCTCTCATTCCAGACGCATCAGCCGCCCATGGAAGCAGGTCCCCATTTTGTCCACTGCTCCTGAGAGCCGTCCCTTGGTCCTCTTTCCCTCCCACTCCCCTCCCACCCTTGAGCCACTTCTGGAAGCTCTGTCCCCACCACAGCCTGGGCCTGGGTCTCACCTCCTCACCCCCTTCAGTCACCTCCTCCCTCTCCCGGACCCTGCGTAGTGGCCACCCGGGCTCCCTGCTTCCACTCCTGGCCACCACCTCCTCCGCGGCCTTCAGAAGTCCCCCTGAGGGTGGCTGCTCAGTGGCTGCCTGTCGCTCCCTGAAGCAATCCCAGGTCTTCCCGCCAGGCCCGAGGAGATTGGGTTTGGTGACCTCTCGGGTCTCATCCCCTCCCCCAGCCCCCCTCGCTCTCTGGGCCCGGCCTCCCCGGCCCCGCAGTTCCTGCCTCGGGGCCTCTGCACGAACTGTCCCCCCACGTGCTATGCGTGGCCCTGCCTCTTACCTGGGGCCCTCCCGGCTGTCCCTGCCCCGGGACCTTTGCCCACTTCATCTGCCCAGCGAGCCTCCCTCCCTTCACCGGCTCCGTGCGCCTGTTTCCCTGTTTCTGTTTCTTCTCCTGGGAGAAAGCTCAGTGGAGCCAGGGACTGGCTCTCCCTGTCCACAGCTGGGTCCCCAGGGCCCAGAGCAGTGCCAGGCTCACGGTAGGCCCCAGACACGGGCATCAGCGGGATGAATGAGTGACTCAGCTGACCACGGGGATAGCAGACTTGTCTATCGATGCCAGGTAGGGTGTCGGGGGGAGTGGAGATGGCAGAGTCCTAGAGGAGGGGGGCTTCAAGCCAGCCCATGGGCCCTGCAAATGGGTGACAGGTTTTGGAGTGGAGACCAGGGGCACATCCTGGGGTGGCCTGGGGCTGGAGCGGAGGGTCTGGGCAGGTGCTAGCCAAGGGAGGGGGGGTCTCAAGGAGGGTCCTGGGGGCAGCAGGGAGCCGCTGAGGGCTCTGAGCAGGCCGGGGGCCCTGAGGGCAGGCAGGGCTCCACCTGCTGCTCTGTACAAGCAGAGGTTACGGACCCTTTCAGAAACAGAGCCACCATTTTTTTTCCTTGGGGACTTTATCCATCCACCTGGGGACATCGCAAAGGAAAAATTTAAACCATTGGCTTTTGATCTCAACTTTCTGTCCCTGAATAGATCATTACTGGAGAGCCAATATTTGTTTTCAATTCAAATGGCAAATACTCTGGCCTTGAAATGATTCCCTCCATCCTGCAAACCTGAAGCAAGTGTACATGATTTGGAACTCTCTTTTGTCCTCTTTTTCCCTTTTTAAACCCTTTTCAGGAGGGAGGCAAGGTGGACACTGGGGGGTCCCCTGAGTGTGGGTAACCAAAATGCCTGAGGACACCAGCCAACCTGACGTCCCCTTCCGCCCTCGCAGGACGCAAGCGGGGAGGGAACAGCTGGACAGTGAGCGCTGGCGGGGGAGACCCGGCTGCAGAGCCATCGTTATCATCTTCATCATCATCATCGTCAGCAGCAGCAGCGGCCCTGGCAGCGCAGATGAGACGCACTCACCGGGGCAGGGGGTGGTGGTGCGCCAACCAGAAGTAAGCGCTTTCAGCTTGGGGAGGGTCTTGCTGAGCCCAGGCCACCCACGTGGGTCACCCTGCCCTTGGCCACTTAAGATGGCGGTCTCATCGACTGTGTGCACACGTGTGTCTTCTGCCTCCCAGAACACCCTCCGTCCACTGGGCCAGAGTAAGGGCGGGTTCTGTCTCTGATATACCAGCATCACAGCCTTTCATTTCCTTCCTCCCTCCCTTTCTTCCTTCCTTCCTTTTTTTCTTATGAAAAGGATATGAGCTTATTGCCAAAAATTTAAAAAATGTATATTAGGATGAAAGTTTACTCTTCGTCCACCTGTTTCCAGGGCAGGCGTCTTACCTGGCTGGTGTGGCCGGGCCCTATCGGACCCCTGTCTCGTGGTCCTGCAGGGAGGCACATCCCCACCACTGCCCTGCACAGCTGCCTGCACACCTGATTCGGGCGAGGCCGCCTGCCCCTGGGTGCAGAACGGGGAACCCGCTGTCGGTGCAGGCCCACAGTGCCTAGTGCAAACAGCCGTATCAGTAGCAGAGCTGATCTTTCGTGCTGACTCCTGGCTCTCTGCCTCAGTTGGTTCTGAACTCAGATGGGGAAAGAGCAGTGTAATCTACTGGACACCCTCAAAGCCCAACAATCCGGAAAAGAATGAAGAAGGCAATCAACACTGCGAGCAATCCCACCATGCAGCTAGCAGAGATAGCATCATGGCGTAGTCCCTTATAATTTTTTTTCTAGTTCCTGCAAAAACATGTACACTTATGTATGTACAAAATTGGGAGGAAGGAAAGAAGGGACCTGTGCTTTCCTGTGAGTGTGGCTGGGTGCACCACTGCTGGTTTCAGCTGTGGCCTACAGGGAGGTGGCTCAGCCCCAGGCCCACCCCTTCCCAGCTGGGCACAGTTATTCCCTCCCCCCTTCCAATGAGGCATCTGTAAAACAGGGTTGGTCGCAATAGCATCTTCTCCTTGGGATTTTGTAAAGGTCAAACAAGATGATGCATGTAAAGCAATCAGCACAGATTTGGCATACCACATTCTCATAACCCTCAGTGGGGTGATAGACAGACAGACAGACAGATGGCCAAGTGTAGCTGTGATATAGATATAGATATAGACATAGATACAGAAGGAGATATAGACATTTACAGACATATGTAGTGTAGCTGTAGATAGAGACATAGACATAGACATAGACGTAGACAGATGCAGACGGAGATACAGGCGTAGACTTAGACATGGGTATAAATGGATGTAGATGCAGATGGAGTTGGAGATATGGAAGAAACACGTAATTAGTGGAAAGTCCTCCCAGAGTTGACTTAGTCCTAATTTTTTCCTATGTCATGAATTCTCTGTGCAGTCTTCCCTCCTTCTCTCCTTCCCTCCCTCCCTCCTTCCTTCCTTCCTTCTTTTCTTCTCAAAGGCAAACACAAGGGTGACTCCTTTCATGTGTGAGGTCCATGTCACCTTCTTCCTTGCCCCTAGCTGGCTCCTCTTATCTTATGTCCCCGTCAGGATGTGTGTCCATCAAGTGAGGTCCCAGGGAGCTGGAGCTCCTGTCTGGAGAAGAACCACATGCAAAAGGAGCAACAGAGAGGAGGCATTGCCCACCATGCCCTGGCTCCAGTCTGCTGAGATGGCACCTGCTTGTTCTGGGCTCATCCCAACCAAAGGAGAGAAGGTATGCTGAAGGCTCTCCTTGTTTCCAAAAGCTTCTAACAGGGGGCAGGCGGCTTCTCCAAGGAGTGCTGGGAGCACAGATCAGGGGCAGTGTGCCAGTTTGAATGTATTATATCCCCCAACATGCCATTATCTCTTATGCAATCTTGTGTGGTCAGACGTATTAGCGTAGATTAGATTGTAATTCTTTGAGTGTTTCCATGGAGCTGTTACCAACCCAATTGTAGGTGATAACTCTGATTGGATAATTTCCATGGAGGTGTGGCCCTGCCCATTCAGGGTGGGCCTTGATTAGTTTACTGGAGCACTGTATAAGCTCAGACAGAAGGAGGGAGCTTGCTACAGCCAAGAGGGACACTTTGAAGAATGTACAGGAGCTGAGAGAGAAGCTGCAGCTGCGAGACACATTTTGGAGACAGCCATTGAAAGCAGACTTTTGCTCCGGAGAAGCTAAGAGAGGACAAATGCCCCAAGAACAACTAAGAGTGACATTTTGGCAGAGCTGCCGCTGAGAGAAACATTTTGAAGATGGCCATTGGAAGCTGACACTGACATTTTGAAACCAGAACTCCAGAGCAGACACCAGCCACATGTCTTCCCAGCTAACAGAGGTTTCCCAGATGCCACTTGCCATCCTCCAGTGAAGGTACCCAATTGTTGATGCCTTACATTAGACACTTTATAGCCTTAAGACTGTAACTGTGTAACCAAATAACTCCCTTTATAAAAGCCAGTACATTGCTGGTGTTTTGCAAAAAGGCGGCATTAGCAAACTGGAACAGGCAGGGTTCTGGCCTGGTGAGGGATTCCTGCAGCCAGGGGAACCAGCCCTTCCTACAGCCCTGG
>PVKY010004336.1:0-19502 GCA_004027775.1 Bradypus variegatus
TTTTACAACCTTCTTTTGTCGTCGTCATCCCCCCACCACCACCCGCCCCAGTGTGTGCCACATTTCAGAAGCCGTTAAAGTGCAGTGGGAAGACACGGGGTTTAAGAGAGCATCAGAGACGGGTTCAAATCCCAGTGCCTCATCTTGCAAGCTGTATGGCCTTGGGCAACCTAATAACTTCTCTGAGCCTCAGTTTCCAGGTCTGTCAAAGGCTGTTGTAAGGATTTTTATGTAATGTTCAGTTCACAGCATTTAGTGAGCACCTACCATATGCGAGGAGCTTAAGGCAGGTACATTTCCTCCTCCTTTCCCCTTCTCACCTGCCCTGTGGCCACACACCTGATGGAACTCTCAGATCCAAAGCCTCCTGCAGTCACATCAGGATCCAACCTCGCCAGCCTCTGATGTTCCCGTCTACACCAATGCCAAGGCCCAGGGTAAGCCCTGGAGCAGCCACCATCTGCTGGGCTGGCTAGAGCAGCTTCATCAGCTCAGGAGCGTTCCTGGCTAACAATAGCATTAATTTTTCATTTGTTTGTTTGATTTTCTGCAGTGAATGAAGAATGTTGGAACATCTGGAGCCGCCCCAGGCTGAGGTGCACTGAGTGGTGGTGGTGGCAGTGACAGCTCAGAATACAGCACTCTTGTGGTGTGCACATCCACACATCCACAAACATCCACAGACTGGGTACATACATGTACATCTGCATGCGTATGCACACATGCATGCACATGCATGTATCTGTGTGCATACAGACATGCGTCTGTGTGCCTATGCACACACATGTATAAGCATGAATTCCCATGTGTATACACATGCACACTCTCGTGAGAACATTGACCCATGCATATAAATGCATGTGTGCATACACACATGCCTACTTACATATACACACATACAAACACATGAATTCACACATATAAGGATATCTACATGTGTGCATTCCTGCATGCGTATGTACATTCACAAACATATAGGCACATGCATTCAAACATACAGACACATCTACCTATGTGTGTGCTTGCATGCTTATGCACACATCTACATGCACATACTATACGGTAACATATACACACTGCTCAAGCATACACATATACATATGTACATGTGCCTACATACATATACACATGCATCTGCACATATGCACATGCTGCCTACACATCTAAATATATAAACATGTGTACATGCCTATGCACAAACATATGCATGCAAGCACTCACAGATACACACTCACAGACTCACACACTTGCACACATGTATACAATTGTGGCCTCACCACCAGGACTAGGCTGAGGGTTCCCAGTTCTGGCAAGAGCTTGGGAAGGCCAAGGCCACTGTCCCAAGGATTCCTCTGTACCCCCTGTTCTCTGTTCCCAGATTCAAGCAGGTGAAAGGTGAAAGCCAAGCTCTTGCCCAGCTTCCCATACCCTCCCTTGGGGACACCAGCTCTACTTCTCCCACCTACCCTGCTCCTTCCCCAGATCTAGCCCTGCCCCCAGATCTTATCCAAGCTCATCCCTCTCCTGGAGCCTGATATGAAGGGTATCCCTCCCTGCTCCCAGGAGCCTGCTCAACGTAGACCCCATTCTAGGGGATGGGCAGCACTGGGGTCAGCCACCTCCCCTCTCAAATGGTCATTTCCCTGATTACAAAATGAGAAGGTCAGACTACAGAACAACACCTGAGGCCCTGCCAGTGCTCACTCTCTCTGATCCCACAGCTCAGCTAAACTCAGCGCTCAGGGGCATGTCTGATGCAGCCATGTGTGGGTCAGTGTGTCTGCATAAGTATATGTGCCTGGGTATAACTGCATATGTGTGTTCCTGTTTGTGCATCTGTTTTGTCTGTGCCTGTGCCTGCATGTCAGTGTGTGTCTGCATATCTGAGCACTTGCATATGTCTGTGAATGTGTATCTGTGACTACATATGTATATCTGTTATCTGAATTTGTAAATCTGTCTGCGTGTTTATGGGTCTGCGTGTTTCTGGGTCATGTTGTGTCCTTGTGTCTGAGGGTGTTCCCCATATGTTTATGTAAATCTGTATGTGTATCTGTTTATGTATATGTTTATGTGTGTGTGCATATGTGTTTCTCTGTGCTTTTGTACATATGTAAGTATGCCTCTGCATTTGTGTGTGTCCCTGTGCCTATGTGTGTGACCACTGGGGTCTGGGGTGAAGGTGGAGGTGGGTCAATGTCAGGGCCTGATCATTGGTTTCCCTCCAGCCCCGGCTCTGTCAGGCCGCAGCCATCCAACCAGGCAAGTGGGAAAGGGGCAGCCAGAGAGAAGGGAGCTTCTCCAGGGCAGAAGCGGACCTCTGCCCAGCTGTGCAGTGTGGCCACAGAGGTGGAAAGGCTTAGGGGATGGGATCTGTGTCTTGGGGGCCTCTGCCATAGCCTGGCCATCCAAGGGTCCTCTGGCCCCCACAAGGCAGCAGACCAGTGGCCTCTGGGAGCAATGGACAACAGGGAAAACTTCACACTTCAGCCTCTATGTGCCCATGGCATCTTCTGTGGGCCTCCTTTCTGCCTCCCTCTCCGGGGGCTCCTTCTTGACTCTTCCCACCCCCTCCTTGTATGCGGGTGTCATTGATACAATGAATGGCGAAAGAACACTCCATGCTTTCTCTGTCCATGTGAGTATATCCATGTTTCACACACAAACCCATAGACTATTGAGCTCTTTATCTTACTCACATTCTTTGTGAAACGCTCTGTAACATTCATTTGATGTGGGTCCCCTCTATCCTCTATGTCTTCCAAGCCCCCTGAACCCTCCTCACTTTCCCAGTGTTGGGAAAAGCAAGATCCTTGCCCTAAAATCTATAATAAGGTTTTCTGGACTGCTAGTAACAGAACTCATGGGACAAGTATAGAATTTTTTTAAAAGTGGGATGTTAGAAGAAATTAGGGGTATCTTGTGAAACCCAAGGGCAGGATCAGAGCCCATCTCCAAAAGGACTGTAAGATTGAGGTGAGCCCCAAATCTCCTCTCTTTGTCCTCTTTTCTGTCTCCTCCTCCTCTTTCAGCTTCTCCAAGCACATAGCCAACCAAAGATGGCTCACCCACCACTCCTGCGCTTAAAGGTCCTCAGCTCCAAAGACCAGCCAAGATTGCCCAGCATCAGTCAGTTCCAAGACATTGAGAGGGAAGATCTGGGTGGCCCGGCCTGGGTCAGTTGTCCACCCCTGGTCCAATCAGCAATGGCTGGGGGGTAGAGTCACACAGAAACAGGGCATCCAGGACCCTTGGGTATGTCTAGCAGCTCTCAGGCAAACAGGTCTAAAGGAAGAAGGTAAGCTCTGTGTCAGGCAGGTGAGCATGCGGTGCCCGGGGTCCTGCTGGCACTTGGATGTGCAGGCTGCAACTCGAGAGTGTGGATGATGGTGAATCAGTCCACTTCGGAGTCACCGGACAGTAGGTGATCACCCAAGGCTGAGGATGGGACATGGGGGGTTAGCCCATGTTACAAGCCTGGTCCCCAAAGAGCACCCTTGGTTTCCGACTGGAGCTGCACCCTCCAAGCCCACTGAGTCCAGCTTAGTGGCAGCCTTGGACTCTGCCCCAGCAGCATCCCACTCGTCTGGCCACCTCCGTGTTCTCAGGACACAGCCACCACCCTCCCACCCCACCACAAGCACCCCAGGCTGAGCTCGGCAGGCAATGTCACCTCTTCCTCACCTGCTGCCCAGAGACTCCTGGCTTCACTCCCCCTGTGCTTTCACTCCTGCCCCACACTGCTGCACATCACTGTCTAGGAAATCCACCAGGTTAGGGGCCCCAGATGGCTGTGCTCAGAGAAGCACCAGCGCCTTCCCGGGCAGGTGATCCTGTTATAGAAGCTAGAGCTCCAATTCATGGCGAGAATGGGAATGGCTCCTTGCATTCATAAGTCTAGTCACTGAACGTCCTTCCCAATGTGTCCCCAAGAGCACTCACTTCAAAGCATGTGATTTCTCCAGTCTCAGGTTAAGAACCAGGTTCACTGGTTTGGCAAGAGTCATACTGGCAGCAGATAATAATATTATAGCTGATATTTAATGAGCACTTACTATATGCCAGGCACTGGGCTAAGCACTCTACAGGTACCATCTTACTGAATTCTCACAGTCACCCTGTAAGGTAGATCCTATTATACCCATTCTACGGATAAGAAAACAAAGGCTTGGAGGTTGGTAGCTTGCCCAAGTGGCAGAGCCAGGAATCAAATAGAAAGCCTGTCCAACTGCAGAACTGGAATCCTGAGCCTCTGTGCTCTGTCCTCAGTACTAGGACATGCATGTGTGATTGTGAGGATGGTCAAGAGACAACTACACGTTACTGAACAGCCTACCCACTGTGGCCAGCAGCTGACAACTGCAGGTGCTGAAAAGGCAAAATCTAGCCAACCCTACAAGAACAAAACAATACCACAATAAGTCCAGAGTTTGCCCTAACATATCTGTAATTCTTCACTGTCTTGTTCTCTGCTTCAAGTCTTATGTCCCCATTTAAACTGTAAGTCCCTGGAGGGTAGGAACTATGTCATCTCCTTCACCCACATTCCCCTGAAGTGGACAAAGTAAGAATTCAGTACAAACTTCTTGCTTGGTTGTCTACTGGGTGGTTAGGTGGGTGATAGATTGGTTGTTTGCTTGGATTGTTAGTAGGTTGCTTGGATGTTTGGATGGTTGATTAGTTGGATATCAGGTAGCTAGTCAGATGGTATCAGTGTATAGGATGAAATCAGGGGGAAACGGAGAAAAGAACTGGGTTCCCTGTATGGGAAACCTACCATCTGAATCCCATTGGGTGCTCTTATTGGCTAGAAAAACTCTCCTGGGGTGGGGGGGGTGGATATAGAATCCCCAAGTGCTCCTCCTTTCCCTTCTTCCTTCAACCTGCCCAGTCAACCCAGGGCTTGCAAAGAAGACTGAGAAGGCCCTCCCTCCCAGTATCAGCCCCCAGGAGACCCTGGGAAGCACAGGAAAGTGGCTGCCCTTGGTTAAAGGACCACTAGGGGGTTTCTAAAGGATGAGATGCTGCAGTGTGGAGAACAGGGAGCCCAGCACTTCAGAGCAGCTCGGCTCACCCTGCTGGGGAAAAAGGTCATGTGCTCTGATATGAGTAATTAATTTTCTCCGAGCGCATTGAAAAGGTTAACCTGATTTATGGGATGCAATTGAGTGTAGAATGGGTTGTGTATCTTGTAAAAGGCCCATTCCAGCGTCTGAGTCTATAGACTCAGTACAACCGGGCATCGGCTGGGAGCCGGCCCTATCTTTTATGCCTTTTATGCAGAATTCACATGAAAATCACCAAGAGAGCCCCACTTGGCCAGGGGCTGCTTCCTGGGATCCAAGACCTGGTGAGGGGTCATTTGGTGCACCAGAGGAAGATGTTTTCTGCTCCTGTCATGACCCCCCACCCCACCCCACTCAGGTGCAGTCTTTGTCTTCATGCAACCCAATGTCCAGGAAGAAAAGGCCTACACTGGGCTTCAGTTCCAAGTTCTAGGCCAGACTCTGATGATCTGGCCTTGGCTACAGTGTCCCCATCTCTAAAATGGGGTAAGGAATCCTTGCCTTCTCTCCTTTCTTCTCACCACTTTGTGAGCTTGGGCAAGTTATCTAACCTCTCTGTTCCTCAGTTTCCTCATCTGTAAAATGGTAGGAAATAGTGTCTACTATTATGAGACTGATATGAGAATTACATGAGTTAATATTGTAAAGAACACAGAACAGTGCTGGCACAAAGTAAATGGTATATGGAGTTTGTTAAATAAAGTCTTTGGATGGAAGATAACCAGGATCTCAGACGTCTGGATGTCCTTAGGCTAGGTCTTGGCCAACACTGTCACCCAAGCCTTGACTACAGAAAGGAAGCAGATGGAGAATGGGGATGTTGTAGCCAGGGAGATGTTTTTGCTTCCTCATGTCTATCCTTCTTCACCCAAGATGTAGCCAGAGTCTGCGGGAATCTGCCCATCAAACCCAGAGATGCTAGTCTAGTACCACCTAGTGGCCGACTGAAGCCGACACGTGGATGGTTTTTGGTCCCTTGGGGAAGGATAAGGAATGAAGTTGCTTGGGCTTACCCAAACGCCAAGCACTAGGAGGAGGGAGGAAAAACAAAACACCCACCAGAAACCATCCTGAGAACCTGCAGCACCTGAGAGCTTTTTCACTTTGGGTGGGCCTCTGTAGTATATGCTCATTTTACAGACATTCAGTGGTGACCATTGTGGGTATATAGGCCTGCAAGCATATATCGTGCATGTGTTTCTGTAAGTCCATGTGATTTCTGATTAAATGATTATGTATGAAGTGCTTGGATCAGCGCCTGACACAGAGAAAGCATTCAATAAATGTTCATGTTTTTTGTATGTGTGTGTGTGCACACACCTGCGTCCGAGTGTTCATGTAAATGTGGATATAGAGAATGTTTACATGCCTATATCTGTGTTTATAGGCATATGAGTGTGTATATATGTGCACCTAAGTGTGTACATGCTTATGTACGTGAATATATGTATGTAAATATTTTTATGTCTATGAGCATGGGGTTCATGTAAAACAGGAGATATGAATGTTTGTATGTCTGCATATGTAAATGTCCACGTGCATATAGCTGTATTTGGGTATATTTGTATACCTTCATTCCATGGAGTGCATGTGTACTCGTTTTCTATTGCTTCATAGACAATTACCACAAACTTAGCAGCTTAAAACAACATCCAATTATTATCTCACAGTTTCCAAGGGTCAGGATCCAGGCACAGCTCACCTGCTCAGGGTCTCACGAGGCTGTGGCCAGGGCTGGAGCTCAGCCGAGGCCCGAGGTCTTCTTCCAACTCACCCGGTTGTTGGCAGAATCCGCATCCTCGTAGCTGATACCTCCTGGCAGCATGATTTTTCAAGACCAGCAGGAGAATGACTCTCTCTCTCCCTCCCTCCTTCCCTCCCTCCCTCTGTCCTCTCTCTCTTTCTCTCACCTCTAGACCCTCTTTTAAGAGCTCATCCGTAGATCAGGCCCACCCAAAATAATATCCTTTTGACTAACCCATAATCAACTGATTAGGGACCTTAGTTAGATCTTCACAATCCCTACACCTCTGTGAAAAGCGTAGCCCGATATCGGCCGTGCTTTCCCATAGAATTCACAGGTCCCACCCACACTGCAAGGGACTGTGCAGGGCAGCAGCACCGGGGTGGGAATCTTGGCCCATCCTAGAATCCTGCCTACCACAGAGCTGATGTGTGTGTGTGTTCATGTGGCTGTGTGAATGGGGTGCATATAAGTGTATGTGTCCATGAGTGTGCTTCTGTGTCCTCTTTTCTTCCCTATGGGTTTGCAGATTCCTAAAAAATAAAGATTGGGAGCTCCGTCAAGGCCAGAACTGCTTCATCCATCAGATCAAAGCCTTTTTCAACGTACAGATTTCAGCTCTCCCACCCGACAAGGAGCTTCCCAAGGTGGGGCCCATACTCTGCTCCATCAATAGTGGCTGGCAGCACACACACACACACACAGGCACAACTCCACTTGGTGAGCTCTAAGAAAGACTGATGGGGGGACTAGCAGTGTCAGCCTGTTTAGGAAAAATCTTACTCCTGCTCTTCAAGAAAAGCCACTTCCTGGGCACATGCCCTCCCAACCTGAGGGCCCTATAATTGAAAAGTCACTGCCTTTGCCAAAAGTTGCTCAGAAGGCTGAGAGACCTCTGCCCCCAGCCTGGGGTCCTGATGGGACCCAAATGGCCCTGCAGTCAGGCCATGGGCTTAATCGCCTCACGTCAGCAGTGTCCAAAGGGAATACTAGCCCCAGGAGATTCTGGGGCCAAGGTGAGCTGTGGCTGGAAAGTTGCCTATGGCAAATAAGTTTGTGAAACCCTATCAGCTGTAGCCCCCTCTTAGAACTTTACATCCCGGATCAGCATGGCAAAGGCTCTGAGAAGGCTTGCAGTAGGGAAACCTGTTTGCTCTGGCTTAACCAGCACTGCCCAAGCTTATTTGTCCACAGATTTGTTTTTCTCTATACACTTGTTCAGCAGAAGACACTTCGGGCAACGTGGCTTTATGCTGTTCTCTGGCTCTCTGGGGGCCCTATGCATGTCCTTGGGGATTATAGTGCATATTAGAGGGTGCTACTGAGCAGAAAGCCCCTCCCTGGTGTGCAATGGGACTTCTGGGGGGAAGCAGGAAACCAGGGGAGCTAATTCCACTGCATGGGGAGGTGAGTGGTCAGTTGAGAGACCGGAGGGCAGTGGAGGTGGGAATACCTGTGAAGACATGAGTGCTGACAAGGAGAGCTTGTTCCCCCAAACCCAGGGTACCAACCTAGTACATAGTCTTAGATCATGGGGCTAGGGAGTACCAGGAAAGTCATGGCTTAGTGATCAGGAGGACAAACTTTGACAGAGCAAATGACTCTGACTGTCAGATCTATGTCTTTCAAGCTGTGTGACCCTGGGAAAGTTGCTTAACCTTCCTGAGCCTCAGTTTGTTCTTCTTTAAAGGCATGACCATCTCACACATTGTCAGAAGGATTAAAAATACAATAATAGCTGACACCTATATAGTGTTTTCTATGTGCCAGACACTGTCCCCAGCATGTTACATGTGCTAACTCATTTAATCCTCACAACGGCCCTATGAGGTTGATACTGTGATTATCCCCATTTTACAGATGAGGAAACTGAGGCATGGGGAGGTTAAGTGATTTGCCCAAGGTCACCTAGCTACAGACGGCAGAGCTGGGACTCACACACAGGCTCCAGATAGAGCAGAGATGGCATTCAGCACAGTCCCAGTCAATAAATGGGCACCCACTCCTATAAGTTCTGGTTCAGCAGTTGGTGGAGAAGTTGACTTCTCCAGACTCTTTTCCAACCACGGTCTATCCCTGAATAGACAGCAAAGGTGAGCTGGCTCCTGCTGCGAAGGCATAGCAGAACACCCCAGCTCCATGCAGGATGGAAAGGTGGAAGGAGAGATGCAATGGCCAAGCTGAACCATCAGAGGCACTTAGGGCAAACTGGAGTATGCAGAGAATAAATCTGGGGGTGGAGCTGGAGGGAGGGGGGTTACTGGGAACCCATCTGCAGCATCTCCCTGTCAGCTCAAGTTGCATATTTACTTCTGTTGATGAGATTTCGTCATGCTCAATTACAATTCATAGACCCATGTTTCCAGATTTCATGCATCAAAATGGTCTGATTTACAGAGTCACACTAAGCCTGACACAGGTCCCCGCTGGGGTGCTGATGCTGAGGGTGGGGGTCACCCAGGGGCCTTGTTTCTGGAACAGTGGACTCTGGACAGCCTCAAGAGGCAGGGCCTGAGGGGAGGCCTCTGGGGGTCTGTGGGAGGAATGTGGGGGTGGGGAGAGGAGGGGACAGCACGCTTCAAAGCCCGGGCATCCACAAGGGCAGGCGAGCCATGGGACTGGGGCGGGGAGGGGCAGCTGCCTGGGCCACAGACAGGCCCATGCTGGCCCCCTACCTCAAACACCCCCTTCCTCCCACCCTTTCTTCAAACCCCTTCCACCAAACCTCCACCAATGGCCCCCGGAACCTCCATCCCCAGGCTGTATTTCAGCTGGCCCTGGAAGGCATGCAGTCTCTGAGCCCCCACTCATCGCCCACGGATGCCCCATCCGCTTAATGGAAGGAGCTCTGCCACTTGGCCTGGGCTCTACTGGGCTCCCCCATCAAGGGTGTGTGTATGTGGGTGTGGGTGTGTGTGTGCGCGTGTGTGTTTTCACATGTACATATGCATCTACAATTCTCTGTATTTCTGCGTCTATGTGTCTGGTTCTGTTTCCTGCTGTGCTGCCTCTGGGTATGTCGGTGTTATTCTGAGTCTATGCCAGGTCTCTGTGGGCCCTCAGTGACAAGTCTGTGATCCCCTCCCTGCCACATGTCCATGTGTCCACCTGTCCATGTCCGTGTGCACATCTTTGTTTCAATATCTTTCTGGGGGTTTCCCTCTCTCCATTGGTGTCTCTGCCTCTGTGTCTCTCTGCTTCTCTATTTTTGTCTCTGCATCTCTGTTTCAGTATCTCTTACCCTTGGTTCATGGTAAGAAACCACTGGGGCCACCCCTGTCTCTGAACCCCTCCCCTGTGAACCTGGCACAGCAGACACACAGCAGTCTTGCTCCCAGGGAAAAGGGGCCATCCCAGCTGCGTCACAGACTCCTTTCCCTGCATGCCCACGCCTGTAGCTGCCTGTCTGCACTCATTTTTTCTTCCAGCTCCTCTAAGAGAAGAGATCTACAGTGAATGATTTTCCCATTTCTTGGAGTGGGAAAATGAGGCCCCAGGGTGCATCGATGCTGCTTCCAAGACTCCATCCGTCCCCACATCCAAGCTGTTGGTCCAACTCAGAACCGCGTGGGCTGGGGTTGGGAGACTGTTCGGGAGGGCTAGGGGTGGGGTGGGGGTTGTGTGTGTGAGAGAGAGTGTGTGTTAGGAAGGGGACACAGCATCTTCCTCCCCTCCCTCTGCGGGGGTGTGGAACTCCACCAGGGCCCAAGGCAGGGCAGAGCTACCTTGGGCACTTTGTAGGCCGGCTCTGCTCACGGTGCTTGACGCTCCGTTCCTCACTGCACTAGTTATATGGCTGCATAATATCGCCACAGATGCAGCAGCTTAAAACAAAACGCATTTACTATCTCATTGTTTCTGTGGCTTGGGAGCCTCACTGGTTGCCCTGCAGGGCTGCGGTCGAGGTGTCAGCCCAGCTGGAGGCCCAGTGGGGAAGGATCCACTTCCAAGCTCACGCAGCTGTTGGCCAAATTCAGCTCCTTGAGGTCGGAGGACTGTGGGCTTCAGTTTCTTGCTGGCTGACAGCTGGAGGCTGCCCTCAGCTCCGTGCCACATGGACCTCCCAACAGGAACCCCTGCTTCATCAAAGCCAGTGAGGGAGGGTCTCAGAACAAGACAGACATCACCACCTTACAGAATGTAATCCCAGAAGAGCCATCCCGTCACCTTTGCTGTTTGCTCTCAGTTAGAAGCAAGTCACTGGTCCAGCTCACACTTGAGGGAAGATTATGCAAGGGCATAACCGCCATAAGCGGGGGTTATGGGGACCCCTTTAGTGAGCGTCCGCCACATGCGCTTAATCCTCAGAGTGACCTGTGAAGTCAGTAACAAGTTTTGCGGGAAAGGAGACTGAGTCTTATTGTCCAAGGTCACCCAAGTACAAAGCGACCAGTCTAGGCAATGAACCCTGGTCTGTTTGCTTCCCCAGCCTGAGCTCTTCACTGCAGGACAACGCCGCAGAAGGGCATCCCAGGTGTTTGTCCAAGATGGTGTCTAAAGATGGCACCTACTTCACAGGAGTCTGGGCTTTCGCTCAGGCACTGGACAGCACCTCAGCCTGCCCCTTAGGACACTGAGTTCTGAGTCTGTTTGGGAAGCAAAAGAGGATCAGACAGGTACCCCAGGGACCCAGCAGCCATGCCCAGGTCCGTGGACAGTGATCGGACCTTGACTGCCTAGAGGAAAAGGGCATAGCACCAAGGTGGGGTAATGTGGGCTGCAGGGTTCTACAAGTGGCTGTAGGGGCTGCCAGGCTCTAGAGGCACAAGGGACATTTTCACTCCATTCTCAGGCTGGCATCTTGACCATGCCTGCAAGGATGGGCCCCCATTAACTTTGCTGACTTGGGGCTCTTCATGCCCCCTCTTCCCAGGAGCAAAATTATGAGACCATTTTACCAGACCATCCCTTGGCTCCTGACTGCCTATCTGCATTCTGGATTCCATAGCAGACCCCCTTTTCCTCTCCTGGATAAGCTTGAGGACATTTGTGAAGGAAGATTCCTTAAAGGAATTGAGAATTCCTTTACTGGGCACCTATTTCATGCCTTGACATACATATACTTTCAAAGTACTACTTTCAAAGTAGGTATTGTCTCCATTCTGTGGAAAAGAAGACTGTATCTCAGAGAGGGTAAGTAACTTTCCCAAGGTCGTATAGCTAGTAAGTGGCAGAACTGGGATTCGTACCCCAGTCTGTCTGCCTATCAAGCCAGAGTTCAGTCCATTTTGCCTACCCTGTCTCCGTGATGCTCCTCTGGTTTCCCTCTTGGATTCTCCAAGCTGGTTCAGGGCTCCTGTCCTTCCTGACTTACTTAGAGTAGGCTTCGATGCTTTCTGATCTATGGAATCCCTCCCCACACCCACTGTGGTAGATTGAATTATGTAGCACAATTTAGACATGTTCTTAATCTTAATCTGCATTCCTGTGGGCGTGAACCCATTATAAACAGGACCTTTTGAAGAGGCTATTTTTAGTTAAAATATGGCCAACTAAATCAGGGCGGACCTTAGCCCATATTAGAAAAGGCCTTTAAAGAGAACCCAGAGCCACAGAAACAAGAAAGGAGAGGATACAGCCATGTGGTGGGAGGTTGAGATGCAAACCAGGAGAACACAAAGATTGTCGGCAGCCAACACCAGAACTCTACAGACTCTAAGAGAAAGCAAGCCTTGCCAATGTCTGATGGCTTGATTTTTGGATTTTTAGCTTCAAAACCATGAGCCAATAAATTCCTGTTGTTAAGCCTAACCAGTTCATGGAATTTGTGACAGCAGACCTTGCAGACGAAGATATTTACCCTCCCTGACACTTGTCCATCATCTTTGGGCTCTTGAGTTTGTCTCCCTGGGGTCAGATTCCTTTACACACTCTGCTTCAAACCAAACAGCACAGTTTGCACCTGAGCCATATGCTCTCTTCGTGGTGCTAATCTATTTCTCTATTTCTCCAATTTCCAAAGCCCGACTGGTACATATTCCTGACCCTTGGATATGGTGCAGAAATCCGGCTTCCAGCCGCCTACATAATTGGCCTTTGGAATCTCTGCTTATCCTCCTGTCACCTGCCTTCTCCCTGCTTGCATCCCTGATCCCTGCTGAGCTGTCTGTCTCCCTGGAAGCCAAGCTATTACCTTTACAGCCTCTCATGCCCTGATGGGTTCTACAGCCCCACTTGACTGCTGAATTCATGACCTCTGCCTGGCTTTACCCATTGGCACCTTACAATGTCTGTTCCTAGTATGCACAGCTCACTTGGTTCGAATTGGCCCCACCTTGGCCATCACCTGCTGGCCTTATCTCCTGTTCCAGCTCCCCTCCCTCATCTACTCAACCTCATTCTTGTGGGTCTTGTCCAGTCCTGTGTCTACACCACTACATCTGCCTACTTTTTCAAAAGTCATCATCACCCATCACCTTTATGACACTGCAGTTCCTATCACCACCATCACCTCTCACTTCACCACCATGGCCACCATCCCTTTAGACTATCAATATCAACAAAACTGTCACTTTGATGCCAGTCGGCATCACCTTCATGACCTCAAAAACCATCATCATCACCTCTGGCTCCACCATAAACACCGCCACCCGCCTTCTCTCACATCACCTCTGACAATAGCATGATCTGCACCAACACCACATTTCACCTCATCATCATCACCACTACCACATATCCATCATACCACCCCCAGCCCCAACATCACCACCAGCATCACCACCATTATTATAACTTTCCAGAGCCTTCCTCATGCCCTTAGTCATGCTCAGGTGTCTTAATTGGGAACTGAACCAAGTTAGAAAGACAGCGGTCCCCATCTCAGACACTTCATGGGCCAATGCTAATTTGTCACTGACCCAAGATTAGTTTGCTCACTTCAGTGCTGCCCTCACCTCCAACCCCAGCACTCCTCCAAAGGACCCCTAGGATTGATTCCTCTTTGCTAAGAAAATGCCTGTCCTTCTGATGCTCTCTGGGAAGCAGTTGCTCAAACACCATCCTTCCTCCCTCCCAACCTCTCCCCTGTCTGGATGTGAAGCATGAACCCCAAATAGAATGAGACCATTTCTGGGCCAGGTGCTCCTGATCCCAGCTGCCGCTACCACTTCCAGTCTTTCGTGGTGCCCAGGGAAACCTGAGCCTCTGCCACCCCCTGCCCTGAGTAGCAAAGAGTCTGGCATTGATTACCAGCCCCATAATTACCCTGCAGGCACTGGCAGAGATTTCAAGGCTGATTGACTTCAAATGAGAAATCCATGGGGCTTCAAGGGGCATGCGGCCCTTTGATGGGGGAGGTGGAGAAAGCCACTCTCAGCTGCACGGGTCTCTGTGTCTAGAACCACAGCTTTGACCTGGGAGAATCCACCTGGTGGTTGACACCCAGGAGGCTGCTGCTCCACGCCCCTCCTCCCTGGCATATCTCAAGGCTGTAAGGGGCAGCGTCACACGCTCCCAACCTGGCCTCCAGCCTTCCTTCGGATGGGGGCAACGTGCCGAGGGCGACCCCGGCTGTGAGAGCAGCCAAGCCGGGTTCCCTATCCACCTGGGACGGCTTGGGGAAGAAGAGGGATGTGGGAGAAACCTGTCCAGAATCACCAAAATGAGAGTATCTCCTCCCTGGGTACACAGAGAAAAGCTGAAGCGTTAGAATGAAGATTTAAAGGGACAAGTGGCAGTTCAGTAAGGACACTCAAGGCATTAAAAAAAAAAAAAAACATTCCTGGGCCCAGGGGAATTCAGAGGTGAAGCCCTATTGGGAAATGCCTTCTGAAATGAAACACATCAGCACACATCCTCTGATCCCACACATATTCACAAGCCCAACATTTACTCCAGACACCCACACATGCACACACACACACACACACACACACGTCTTTGCTCACATACACACTCTCACTCATTTTCCCATATCCAAGCACTCAGCAACTCAGAGGCAAAAACAAACTCAGAAAGAAGGTCATCACACATGTATCTCACACATACACACACACACACCTCCCTCACCCTAAATCATAAACACTAACACACTCCACACCAGCACACAATCACATCCTCGCCCACATATATGGCCATACATCTTCAAACACAATCTCACATACGCAGAAGCCAAATACCCAAGAAAAAAGAAAGACATCACCCACACACTCAGATGCTCCTTGAGAAATTGCGGAAAGACATAAGCCACTTGTTCTTTTCTTCCTCTCCCCCCTTGCAGAGGAGTTTTCATTTAAAAGTTGCCTGAGCCCAAGCTTTCAGATTACAGTCTAGACTATATAAGTTTCCTAAAGATAAGGCTGAGAAATTGATTTCAATTACCAAAGTGGAGAGGCTGCACTTCTCAGCCTCCTGAGCAGAGCATTAACCCTGGAGATCTGGGTGCTGCCAGAGAGAAGGAAGCTGGCCTGGCACGCACACATGGAGCCCACGCACGTGCACTGGGGCTCACGCACGTGCACGCACACCCAGCTTGGGCAAAGAGCTAGGGCCCAGAAGCCATCAGGCCTGGGTTATAGCCCCAGCTCTGCCAATATTTTGCTGTGTGATTTTGTGCACCTGCCTTTCACCCTGTAGGTGTCTCTTCTTTGACCACCTTCCTGCTTCCCAGAGCTCATGAAGACTCAGCCTCACTCCTGGTTGAGCTCCCATCTCTGCTGAGGTGGTGGGCTCCCCAGGAGATCTGAACAGGCACTCACAGAGGCCTTAGAACCTAGCCTCTTTTCACTCTGCCCCAAGGAGAGAGTAGAAGTCCCTGCACACTGGAAGCTAGCAAGGCATGGATTAGTCAGAATAAGCATCATTAGCTGCTCTAACAAGTAGGCTCTGACATCTCAGCAGCTTAAAGGATTTTTTTTTCTTTCTTCCATAATGTCCTACATGGATAGATTTATTTTCTATTGCTTCCAAAACAAATTATCATAAACTTAGCATGGTAAAACAATGCCCATTCATTATCTCACAGTTCTGGAAGTCAGAAGTCCAGGCCAGAGCCCCATTGGGTCCTCTACTTTAGGGTATCACAAGGCCAAATTCAAGGTGTCAGATAGCTGGGCTTAATCAGGAGCCTCTAGGGAAAATCCAGGTCATTAGCAGATTGATTACAAGACTGAAGTCTCCTTGCTGGCTGTCAGCCAGGAGTCGTGTACAGTTCCTAAAGGCTGCCCCCATTCTTTGGTTCGTGACCACCTCCATCTTCAAAGCCAGCAAAGATGCATCAAGTCCTTCTCAGGCTTCAAATACTTTAACTTCCCCCTCCTGCATATTCCTGACTTCACCTTCTGCCTTTAAGGGCTCATGTGCTTACATTAGGCCCACTCAGATCATCCAGGATAATCGCCTCATCTAAAATCAGTTGATTAGTTACCTTAATTATACCTGCAAAATCCCTTTGGTAATATAATGGAACATTGTCACAGAGGGTAAAGGTCATGGGGGAAAATTCTAGCCACACCAATGAGTCAATGAGCTTTCCTGAGATGCTCTCCTCCAGGGGCCCCTCAGGAATCCAGTCTCCTCTGCCACTTAACACTGCTGTCCTCAACATGTGGCCTCCTTTGCTGCCACAGAAGGAGAAGAGAGGGCTGAGCAATTCCCTGGGATGTTTTCAGAGCCCATCCTGGAAGTAACTTACATCAGTTCAACCCACATCCCATTGACAAGAACCAGTCACATGGTCCCAACCTCATTGCAAGGAAGGCTAGGAAATGTACAGGAGCACAAGGATATTTGGAGTACACCATGGTCTCTGTCATAGGGCCTGACTTCTAAGGCCCCACAAAGCAGATGACTTGGAGATGGAGTAGCCTGTACATTGGCTCTGTGCAAAGAGAAGCAGCAAGAAACGGTCTCAGAGCTGCAGGCTAGGGTTCTACCTTTTGGGGGTTTCCAGTGGATGCTGCAGAAGTGTACCAGTCTGACCATGAGCTGAAGATGCCTGAGATGGAGGGAAGAGAGGCCAGCCCTACACACTGTCACCCTCTCCTGAGTTCAAGAAATGGCATATAGCAGACAAACAAACTCAGGGCCCCATCCAAGACACCAGACAGAGTGGTGAGGGCCCTTTAGGAGTGCCTAACATGGAGACTCTTCACAGCACCAACCTCTTGGGTGATGCAATGGGATCTCCTCAGAGATGAGAAGCATTGCTGTGGAGGTTCATTCTGTAGACCATTACCACTTCTCTTCCCTTCCCTATCCCTTCCAAGGGTCTCAATGGCCATTTTTCCTACCACCTTGCACCATGGAGCTGTGTGGACCAAATGGAACTGCCTTGGGGAAATGCTTCTGTACAGTCCCAGGGCTGGCATTCTTAAGTAGAGGTGCAGGAAGGGAAAAAAATGCACACTCCCCTTCCAGTCTGACCCAATCTAATTTTCTTGCGACATGACTGTCTCCAGACAAAAGCAAGGATCACCATAGCTGCGGTACATAACCCAGTTAACTAGAAAGCTCTCCAACCATCACTCGACCTGCTCAGCTAAGTGTGATCCATGGAACCCTGCTAAAATAGGAAACTGAGTCACAGGTCAGGACATTCAATGATCAGCAGCATATCAGTGGGCAGAGTTTGAGGTAGATTAGGGGGAATGATTTGTGTTAAAAACTGGAAACTAAGGTTAAGATTTACGATTAAAATCCATTTGAGGAGTGCTGGCTAAATGACCTGAGAATGGAAACCCCAGCTTTAAGTTTCCTGGGCAGCTATGATGGGGGGGTGGGGGGAGCGGTGTGCAGAATAAGATGGAGAAATCCAATCACAAGAGGAAAACACAGGTGGTGGTTATACTTGCAAATGGAAACTGAAATCAGCCGTAGAGGAAAGTTATTAGAGCAGCAGGCAAGAAACTTGCAGACAACACCCAAGCCAGAAGATGTGCTTTTTCTGCCTAAATCAACTGCATATTTTTAAAATCTTTCCACTGCTACAGAAAGTCTTTCAAGGCAAATCAGGAGTCATTGATTTGGGAAGACTGTACAATCACAGCTAGACACAGGGATAAAAACCACAGATATAAAAGCACTGAAATGGTATGCTCTTGGCAGGGGAAGCAAATATAGCCTTGTGCTTAAAGGAATAGGCTTAGCTCCCCATCCTTCCCCGACAAAAGTAAAGTCTGAGACAAGGGCTTGCATGCAGTGGGTTTCTTTGAGGAAGTATTCCAGGGAATAGGTGGAGGGGGGAAAACAAGTGTGCATTATCAGACTAGTCACAGCTGTGGGCATGCTGGGCTCAATACTTCCGGAACCTTCTGAGAATCTGTGCAGAACATACCTCAGAATTATCCATCTGAAGAAAGACAGGGAAAGTATTTATCCACCAGCTCTTGACCTCCATTGGTCAAGGATTGTGCCACTGGGTGGGTGCTAACTCCCTTCACCAGTGTGCTGGTAAATCTGGGAGAGGAAAAAAAAGCCCTGATTTCAGCTGTATAAATACTCCTACTATGGCTGATTTCAAGCTGTTGAGGGTTTAACATGCAATCAGCTCTTGTGAGCCAATTTCGAGCCAGCTCCAGCACCTCACCAACTCATGCTTACAGGTTTGCACAGGTGTGGGTGCCACGTGGACTCCCCCAGGCGCCTGAAATCCTGGCACAGGGACACCGCGGGGCAGAAAGTGAAAGCTGTGCGGCATATCTGCAGCAAGGTGCTCTTAGGACACCAGCTTGAAGGTGGTTGTGGAAGCAACGGCTGGAGTAAAAGTGAGCCCAGAGAACTTGAGATGAAGCCCAGGAGGCGCCTCATGCATGACCCCGCTCAGCGGTGTAAGGCAGAGGGGCAGCAAGGACCCTGGCAAGCTTATCAGGAAGTGGCCAGGCCATGTCAGATGGGACCTGGGAGAACACCAGGGGCAGGAGACAAGTAGAGGGGAGGGCGATGGTCCCCAGGATGGACACTGGCCTGGAGCCCTCTGGCTAAGTTCCAGTCCAGACCCTGGTGAAAAAGGACTAGTGGTGGAGGCCAGAACTCTACCCTAGTTACACCCACAGATGACTATCAGTGGGCAACCACTCTACACATTCTAAGTTAACCTAAAAACGCAGCATGGTTCATCCCTTGGTGTGGGATTAGTTCACTGCCCCCACCCATATGCATCCACTGAATTAATTAATTATCTCCAAAATGTTTGCCCTCAGAGGGGCATTGAGGATGCTCCCTTTGAGCCAGTCCCCTTGGTCCCAATGAGTAGCCCACTAAGCCTGCCCCTCGGGGCGTGGAGAGAAAACAGGACCCACCCTGCAGGAAGAGGCACCTTTCCCCCAGGTGTTGCTCCAAGTTCCCTTAATTTTCCATCCCAGAGACACTGTAGGAGGCTGGGAGGGATGGCGAGCAGCACCCAGACTTCCTCAGGCTTACCAGGGCCAAGCTGACAGCACTATTTTATTGGGGGGATCCTCGAGGATATAAAATAAAGGTGCTCCATCCAGGTCCAGGATCCTCTGAGGAGGCCTCTCGCCCCGTCTCTCCTCCCACCATAGGCCGGGGCATGGCCAGGGGCATGGAACTGAGAAGATACCACCTACTATCCTGGAGCTGAGTGTGAAAGACTAGAGGTGAGAGAAGAGCCAAGTTTGGGAAGCCAGAGGTAAGGGTCACATCCATACCGGGAAGCCATAGTGATCACCACGGTTGACAGTTTGACATCACTCAGGCAGGACAGAAGGTACCCAGAGTCAAGGGAGCAAGAGATG
>PVKY010004337.1:0-19483 GCA_004027775.1 Bradypus variegatus
CTGCTCCCCCCCCCACTGAACCCCCAGCCCTACACAGGTTTAGAATCCCACACAAATTGCCATGCTTTCTTCTGGCTAATCAGAGCAACTAACCACACTGCTGAAATGGGGGGAAATGGGCCATTAAGTTAACCCCCTCCGTAATTGACAACATTCATCAAAAGCCTCCATATCATTCATGTCCCTTCATCCAACAATTCCTGAATGCCAGAAAAGGTTTATCATAAGGATGTTCCCTGTACAGCATGGATAATTTATAGTGAAAATGTTTTGAAAATATTTGACAGGTGATTACTCACATAAGAAAAAGTGAGTTCCCATCATGGTCATAAGGAAAGGGGAGAGGGAAAGCCTCCTGGGATGCAAGAACCTGTGACATAGGTGACACAGAAAGTTTGGGGGAAAGAAGAATTAATGCAGACCTCTTACCATTACTTGGGCAATTGGGGTGGAGAGAAGGAGTATAGTGAGCTGTATTAGAAGAAATAGTCAGGCGTTTATTATGCTGGTTTGAATCTTTTATGTACCCCAGAAAAGCCATGTTGTTTTAATCCAACCTTGTGGGTGCAGACTTGTTGTGGGTGGGATCTTATGATTAGGCTGCTTCCATGGAGATGTGACCCACCCGACTTTTGATTAGATTATCTGTGGATGTGTGACCCCGCCCACTCAAGGTGGGTCTTAATTAGTTTACTGGTGTCCTATATGACAGGATAAAAGGCAGAGACATTTTGAAGAAAGTTCAGAGATGCTTAGAGAGAAAATGGCCGGAGACATTTTGGAGACAACCATTTTGCAAGCAGAGCCAGGAGAGAAGGCCCAGCAGACATCATCACGTGCCTTCCCAGCTGACAGAGGTGTTCTGGACACCTTTGGTCTTTCTTCAGAGAAGGTATCCTCTTGCCAATGCCTTAGTTTGGACACTCTTGTGGCCTTAGAACTGTAAATTTGCAACCTAATAAACACCCTTTATAAAAAAAAACCAATCCATTTCTGGTATTTTGCATTCCAGCAGCTTTAGCAAACTGCAATATTCATGCTCGGTTCTCACTATTCTGTTTCAAAATTCTGTAACAGGTCACCCTCCCAGAACTTGCCATGCAGGCAGATGCAGCTTGCAGACAGCTAAAGCAGTGTAATAAACAATTAAGTGACAGTAGTCTGGGGCAAATAATTATCAGTGTTGAGACATGCAATAGAGTACCCAGGAGAGGGAGAAAGTTGACTTCATAGGGAGTAGAGGAAACATTCAGAATGCCTAAAGCCATGAGCAAGTACAAGCTCAGGACAAGACGTGTAGGCTCAGAAAAAGATAGAGGATCCTGCCTGTACTTCATTTCTGCCTCAAGCTCATTTTCTCAATAGAAAGGCTAAACTCCAAAAAGACAATACCAGCCAAATCAGAGACAATTTGCAAAGACTGTGAAAGGTGATTTTTGCATTGGTTTGTTTATTTTTCTTATTTCTGGACATTCAGGAAAATTCTTTTCATATCACTAGCAGAATACAAAACTTAAGAAATAGAGAGCGCAGAGACTAAATCCTAGAGTTAGCACTCAACAGTACTAAAGTATACAATGTGAATCAAAAGATCAGAAGACAAAGAACCAGGAAATAAGGGTTCATCTAAAGTAACAAGAAAAAACTCAGAAATTTTTAGAGACCTAAAAATTTTAGAGACCTAATTCATAAATTTTTAGAGACCTAACTTCAGAACTGAGGGATCTAGAAAATGAAGAGCAAAGTGAACAGAAGGAAGACAACTTAAAAGATTAGAAAGGAAATACATAAATACAGAATTTAAAAACTAATAGAAAGAATCAACCAAAAGTTGGTTGTTTGAAAAGATCACCAATGAAGAAGAACAAGATTTTGCTATGCCAGAAAAAGACTTTTTAAAAAAAATCTAAATTCAAAGATAAGTAGGTTGAAAGTGAAAAGATGGAAAAACTTATACCATGCAAATTGTAACCAAAAGAGAGCTGGGGTAATTATACTAGTACATTATCAGATAAATACACTTTGCAGCAAAAACTGTTATGAGGAACAAAGAAATTCATTATATATTGATAAAGGGATCAATTCAACAAGAAGACCTAACAATTATAAATGCTATGCACATAAAGGCAGAGCCCTCAAAATACATGAAGCAAATATTGACTGATTTGAAGGGAGAAATAGATAGTTCTACATACTAGTAAAAACTTCAGTACAATACATTCAATAATGGATAGACCATCTAGAAAGTAGATCAATAAGGAAATAGATGACTTAAATGATACTATAAACCAACCAGACCTAAAAGAAATATATAGAACATTTAACCAAACAACAGTAGAATACTTATTCTTTTCTAATGAACATAGGTCATTCTCCAGGACAGACCATACAGTAAACCACAAAAAAGTCTCAATAAATTTAAAATATTGAAATCATATAATGTGTCTTCTCTGACAACAATGGATTGAAGCAAAAAGCAACAAGAGAGGGAGAACTGGAAAATTCACAAATATGTGGAAATTAAACAACACACCCTTTAACAACCAATGGGTCAAAGAGGAAATCACAAGGGGAATTGGGAAACATCTTGAGGTAAACAAAAATGAAAATACAACATACCAAAACTTATGGGATGAAGCAACGGCAGTGCAGAGAAGGAAATTAAAGTGCTAAGTGATTCCATTACAAATTAAGAAAGATTTCAAATTAGAGACCTGACTTCACAACTGAGGGATCTAGAAAATGAAGAGCAAAGTGAACAGAAGGAAGAGAATTTAAATGATTAGAAAGGAAATACATAAATAGAGAATTAAAAAACTAATAGAAATTGACCAAAAGTTGGTTCTTTGAAACGATCAATAAAATTGACAACCCTTTAGCTAGACTGACAAAGAAAAAGAAAAGAGGATGCAAATAACTAAAATCAGAAATGAAAGGGGGGGATGTCACTACTAACCCTACAGAAATAAAAAGGCATATAAGAGGATACTATGAATAACCATACACCAACAAATTAGAAAACTTGGATGAAATGGACAAGTTCCTAGGAAAACACAACCTACAATGACTTAAGAAGAAATGTAATATGTCAACAGACCAATAAGAAGTACAGAGAATGAAACAGTAATTAAAAACCTCACAACAAAGAAAAGCCCAGGATCAGATGGCTTCACTCATAAATTTTACCAAACACTCCAAGAAAATTAACACCAATCTTGCTCAAACACTTCCTAAAAATTGAAGAATGGTAACTCCTTTACTATTGTGTGAGGCTAATATCACCCTAATTCCAAATCCAGATAAAGGATGAGAAGTCTTCTGCATGAGAAGACTATTACAGACCAATATCCCTTTTGAATATAGATGCAAAAACCCTCAATAAAATGCTTAAAAACTCATTCCAACAGCACATGAAAAGAATTATATACCATGACCAAGTCCCAGTTATGCGAGTGTGAGTCAACCTATGAAAAGCAAGTATTGTAATTTAACACTTTAATAGAATGAAGGGGGAGAAAACACATGATCACCTTAATTGACACAGAAAAGGCATCTGACAAAATCCCCACACCCCTTCTTGATAAAAACACTCAGAAAACTATGAATAGAAGGAAACTTGGTCAACATGATAAAGGGCATATATGAAAAACCCACAGCTAACATACTTAATGGTGAAAGACTGAAGTGTCAGGGCACAAGATCAACATGCAAAAATTAATGGTATTTCTATACACTAGTAATGAACAATCTAGAGAGGAAATCAAGAAAAAAATTCCATTTACAGTAGCAACTAAAAGAATTGAAGATCTAGGAAAAAATTTAACCAAGGATGTACGGGATTTATACATGGAAAACTATAAAACATTGCTAAAGGAAATTACAAAAACCTAAATGAATGGAAGGACATTCTGTATTCATGGATTAGAAGACTAAACATTGTTAAGATGTCAAATCTACCCAAAGCAAATTACAGATTCAAGGCATTCCCACACAAAATTCCAAGAGCTTTCTTTGCAGAAATGGAAAAGCCAAATATAAAATTTATATGTAAGAGTAAAGGGCCCTGAATATCCAAAATCATTTTGAAAAAATAGAACAAAATTGGAGGACTCACACTTCCTGGTTTTAAAACATATTACAAAGCTATAGTAATCAAAACAGCATAGTCCAAGCACAAAGAGAGATATATATAGTCATGCAAAAGTATTGAGAGTTCAAAAATAAACCCTTGCATCTATGGCCAATTGGTTTTTGACAAGGATAGTCAAGTCCACTCAACTGGATAAGAATAATCTTTTCAACAAATGGTTCTGGGGAAACTGAATATGCACATGTAAAAGAATGAATGTGGACCCCTCCCTCACACCATAAAAAGAATTAACTCAAAATGCATCAAAAACCTAATATAAGAACCAAAGCTATAAGACTCCTAATAGAAAACATAGAGAAGCATCTTCAGGACTTTGTGTTAGGCAATAGTTTTTCAGAGTATACAACAAAAGTACACGCAACAAAAGAAAAGATAGATAAATGGGACCTAATCAAAATTTAAAACTTTTGTTCCTCCAAGGACTTTATCATGAAAGTAAAAAGATAGCCTACAGAATAGGAGAAAATATCTGGAAACCACATATCCAATAAGGGTTTAATATCCTGAATATATAAATAATTGTACAACTCAACAACAAAAAGACAAACAACCCAATTAAAAAATGGACAAAAGACTTGAACAGACATTTCTCCAAAGAAGATTCACAAAGTCAATAAACACTTGAAAAGATCTTCTGTCTTTAGGGAAATGCCAATCAAAACCACGATGAGATACCTTTATACACCCACTAGAATGAATACTAGTAAAAATGGAAAATAACAAGTGTTGGAGTAGATATGGAGAAATAGGAACACTCATTCATTGTTGGTGTTGGGAACGTAAAATGGCACAACCACTGTGGAAGACAGTGTGATGGTTCCTCAGAAAATTCAGTATACAATTATCATATGGCCCAGCAAATCCACTTCTAGGTATATACCCAAAGAATTGAAAGCAGGGACACAGGCAGATATTTGCACACTGGTGTTCATAGCAGCATTATTCACAATTTTCCAAAAAACGGAAGCAACCCAAGTTTCCATCAACAAGTGACTGGCTAAACAAAATGTGTTTTATATGCACAATGGAACACTATTCAGCCGTAAAATGGAATGAAGTTCTGAATCATGTTAAAACATGGATGAATCTTGAAAACATGCTGAGTCAAATAAGCCAGACACAAAAAGACAAAGATTGTATAATCTCACTGATATGAAATAATTAGAATAAGCAAAATCATAGATTCAAAAACTCGTATGCAGGCTACCAGGGGCCAGGCTGGGGGTGGGGGGAATGGCGAGCTCAACGGATACAAAGTTTCTATTTGGTGTGATGCAAAAGTTTTGGTAATGGTTGGTGATAATGATAGCACAACATTGTGAAAGTAATTAACACCAACACTGGACTATAGATTTGAATGTGGTTAAAGGGGGGAATTTTGAATTGTGTATATATATATATATATATGTGTGTATATATATATATATATTACTAGAATAATATTTTTTAAAAACTGTAGGACTGTACAACATACTAAATGCATATGGTGGGGGGACATAGGGGAAGGGTATGGGACTCTTGGCATTGGTGATGTTGTCTGACTATTCTACTTTAGCTTAATGCTATCTTTCCTTTTGGTGCTTCCTAACTGTCATGTTTTGCTTTGTTTTGTTTTGTTTCTCTCTTTCTTTTCTTCTTTTTCTCCCATCTCTCTACCTTCTTTGACTCTTCCTCCTCCTCTGTGAAAGAAATGGAGATGTCCTTATATAGATAGTGGTGAGGGTGGTGAACACATAAATGTGACTATACAGCTGGGAACCTTTGATTGTTTACTTAGGATGGAATGTATGGTGTGTGAACAAAACTGTCTTAAAAATGGGTTAATGAAGAAACTTTGAGGCAATATATTGAGTGAAATAAGAAAACACACAAGGACAAATATTGAAGGGTCTCACTGATATGAACTATAATATGTCAACTCATAGATATGAAATGTAAGTTATCAGGATATAGAATGAGGCTAAAGAATGGGGAGCGGTTGCTTATTATGAGCAGAATGTTCAACTAGGGTGAACTTAAACGTTTGAAAATGGACAGAGGTGATGGCAGCACGTTATTGTGAGAATAACTAACAGGGCTGAATGGTGTGTGAATGTAGTGGAAAGGGGAAGCTCAGAGTTATGTATGCCACCAGAAGGAAAGTTGGAGGTTAAAAGATGGGAGTGTATAAACAGTGAATCTTGTGGTGGACAATATCCATGATTAACTGTACAAATATTAGAAATCTCTCTCATGAACTAGAACAAATGTATGACACCATAACTAGAAGTTAATAATAGAGGGGCATATAGGAAAAAATTTATTTACCTATTGCAAACTATATACTACAGTTAGTTGTACTTTAACATCCTTTCATCAACAGTTACAAATGTACTATAACAATACTATGAATCAATAACGGAGGGGAGTCATTAGGGGTATGGGAGATTTGAGTTTCCTTTTTTTGTGTCTTTATTTTTTTCTGCAGTAATGAAAATGTTCTAAAAATTGAAAAAAATTAATTGTGATGAGGGATGCACAGCTGTATGATGATACTGGGGGCAACTGATTGTGTGCTTTGGATCTTTGGATGATTGTATGGTATGTGAACAATCTCAATTAAAAAAATAGAAAAAAAACTATAGGACTGTACAACATAAACAGAGAACCCTAATGTAAACTATGGACTTTCAGTTAATAGTAAAATTGCCATAGTATTGTTCTATCAATTGTAACAGTCTTAATAATAGGGAAAACTGTGCGTGTGAGGGGTAACAGGAAACTATTTTCTGCAAGATGTCTTGGAAAATCTACAACTTCTCTAATAAAATAAACAAACAAATAAATAAATATAACAGCTGAAATTAAAAGAGGTTAAAAAATAAAATCAAGGAACTCTCCCAGGAAATTAAAAAAAAAACAGAAAAATCAATGATATAAAAATAGAAGGTAATTACATCAATTTAGGAGATTATATTAGCTACCTATCACTACATATTAAATTACACCAAAACTTAGCAGCTGAAAGCAACGATACACATGTATTGACTCACATAGTTTTTGTGGGTCGCCCAGTGCTCGAGGTCTGCTGCAATGCTGGCTGAGATGGCGCCAGCTGAAAGTTTGACTCGGGCTGGAGGTTCTGCCATCAAGAAGGCAGCTCCTCGCTGGTGGTCGGGAGGAGGTCCCTTCTCTGCTGCGGGGACCTCTGCATAGGAATGCTTGAGTGTCCTCAGGATGCTTCAGAAAGCTTCCCCAGAGCAAGTGCTCCCAGAGAGAGCAGGGGAGACGCTGCAGTGCTCATTAAGACCAAGTCTTGGAAGGACATCATGTCACTTCCACCCTATTGTGCTTGTTAGAAGTGGAGCACCAGGTCTGGCTCCTGATCAAGAGGAGTTAGGAGGGGGTGACAAGGAGCTGGCTCTCGGTGGTGCCAGCAGGTGGGCGGTGAGGTGGGAAGAGCCCATTTCAGACCTCACAGGGTCATGGGCTGGAATCCTGGCTTCTCAGGCCACCTCTCCTCGGTCTCCTCATCTGTAAAATGGGGATGGGACTGCTATTGTGCAGGGTGCTGTAAAGATGAGTCCGCTATTTAAAGTGGCTGGCACTCGGTGTGTGCCCCGTAAATCACCGTTATTATGATCAGTATTGAGATGCCTGGGGATAAGATGGAAAGGACGTGGTTTGCTCTGAAGTCCTGGCTAAGTCCCAAACCAGAATTCAAAAAGCAGCAAATCCCCCTCTGGACAGACTCAGAACTAGACAGCTAAACAAGTGGAATGTGCTCCTCTACCACTTCTGAATAACGACAGAAGTTCTGCGTCGAGCCCAGAGGAATCTCCTGGGATATGGGGTTTTATGGATATGGAGGAAACTTAGCTCATGAAAGGTCATGTTTTGGTTTTTGGTTCTTGGGAGGTCTTTACCCAAATCTAGAGAAGGCATATGCTTGAATCTCCACACTCTCTTCTTGAATCACAGATGATTCCACAGCAGAATGATTTACAGTGAAGTGGGAAGAAGGCGTCAGCCATCCTTAAGTCAGCATTCCCCTGAAAAAGACTGGCATCCACTGGTAAATACAAGCCTAATCGGTTTTCCAGCCACCCTTCAGTGTGAGAAGCACAACTCTGTTTGTATTTTCCCTGGCCCAGCTTTTCCTGGTTTGCTTGTTCTGTCTATTGTGGTGGATGAACTACATTATGAGTAATGCTCATTTGGGTCTGTGGGTGCCTCCCCATTTCCCACGGCAACAATTGTTTTTGATCCTCAATGACCTTAAGAGGTGAGAAGAGTACAAAATTTTATTCCCATTTCTACAGATGAGGAAACAGAGACTCAAAAAGACGCAGTGGCATTCTCCAGGGGGCCTTCCCTCCGTGACCCGGCCATCAATGTGGCACGTGGCTCTCGACAGGACGCGCGGGCTCCTCCGCAGACAGACAGGCTCCGGTGGTCAGACGGTGGGGTCAGAGCAGGAGCCGGGTTCAGCGGGCAAAGCTTGCCCCAGCGACACATGCTCACAGGTGGCCTCAAGCCTCAGAGCGTCAGCAGGGACGAACTCTCCGTGGGCCTCATTTCCTTACCTCTAAAATAAGACTCCTGACCTACTTCATTATGCTGTCATCAGGGAAGAGGTGAAACATTTTTAAATTAAACTAGGAATGTGTTTGCAAACATCCCAATACACTATAATAATACTCTGCCTTCACTAATGCTTTCCTATGCTCTTGAGAATGTAAAAGAAATGCATTCAGACTATTTCAACTAACATAAATATCAAGTCTTTATTTTGTGGAGAATAAAAGAGGCAAAAAGGCAAAAAAAAAAAATGCAAAAACTACTCAAGGCCACCAGCCGTCCCTTGCCCGGTTGTTCTCATGTGCCTTCCCCACTCCTCTCCCATATGCATTTCCCAGGCTTCCTCGCCTACTAGCTTCCTGCTAGATCTGGCCAATGGGAGCCCAGCAGTTTAGGAGGTGGGGAGAAGGGGGGAAGCCGGGGTATTTCTCACCCTCTGTCTCCTCCAGCAGAGGATGTGTCTGCTGCAGTTCTAGCTCCCACTGCACAGCCGCCTCCTCCATGGCCCCCCTCCTGCCAGGAGTGCCTGGCTCTGCCCACACACCTCTCCCCTCCGCCCGCCAGCCCCAGGGGAGTACTGCTTTCTGCTGTCACTAACTTCTGGGATGCCTCACCATGTCCTGCAGGCTTTTCCGCTCTTCTTACACCTCTGTCACTAGTTCTTTCCTCTCGGTTTCCTCTGTTAAAGTTCATGATCTGGGCTCTGCTTTCCTGACTGTGTGCTGGTTTGAGGATAAAAGCTCAAAAATAAACATTTGGGAATCAATCCATAAGGCCCTCCGTGACTTCAAAAGGCTGTTTTTTTTTTAAACAGTTGCTGTATGCACTAATACTGACATTCATATCTGCCGAGCTCTAGCTCTGAGTTTCAGGTGTCTCAGAGATACGCATTGTTCCAGAGACCAATACGCATTGTTCCAGAGACCAATCCTCACTTCCTAATTTTAAGTAAGAAGCCTAAAAAAGAGAATTCAGAAAGTCTGGGGTAAATAGAAAAGCTGTAAGCAGAGATAAAAAGATAAAGTAACCCCTAGCAAACTGTTAAATCCCAAAGGAAAGAGAGCTGGCTAAGTATGCCACTCACCAGCCACCATTATCACCATTCAGTCTCCTCTTTCTCTCTCTCTCTTACTCTCTCTTTCTCTATATATTTGCCCTCCTTCAATATATTTATGGAACAAGGAAGCCTATTGAATGGCCCAAAAAGTAGAAGGGAACATAATATTTGTGAGCTAATGGGTGGTCTGAGATCTGGGCTCAAAGCCACACCTTGGATCACGTGACTCTTTAATATCAATTGCATTTGCACCATTTTCTTAAGCCAAAGTTCTTCCATTGATCAAAACTGACTTGAACCCAGCAACTTTCTTGAAGACCAGCCAGCAATTATCTTTCTCCCTTTTTGGTTATTTATTTCTGCAGCAGTGGGGTTTCTAGTTTGTGTGTGCATGTGTTTTAATTGCCAGTGGTAGGAGTCATACACTGAAAGTAAAATCAGTGGGAAATACAAAGACAGTGCTCACCAAGTAGAAATGAAGGGGAAAGGAAAAGAGAACCAACCCCAGGGTATCCATCCATTCCAAGTGGTGATAAGCCCAGCAGGGCCAGCAGGGGTAATTTATGTGGGCAATCCATTACTGAGGGCCTCGAGAAATACATTTCTTTTCTCTTTGTCAACAGCCTCTGCACTCTGATGTATCCTTCAGAGACTGTAGTATTAAATTTGGAGACCATGCTGTTTCCCTTACACCACAGGTGATTTATTTGCAAAACTCTAAGTCACGGACAGGCTTGCAAAGCAATCGGCTGGGAAAAACACAGATGCTTTTGAAGTGTCCGGTCATCCTCATAACACTATATTCACCTCCAGCCCATGTCTGAACACTTTTTGGCCACGATCTTATTAGACCTCGCTTCCTTCTGTGATAAAGAACATGTGAACATTGATTCTAGGTAAATTTTCCCTCTTAGTTGTGACAAGAGTAAGCTTAGATTCAGGCAGGAGGTCTATCAGTCTCGCATCTATGTGGGGAAATAGCAGGAATGCCCTCCCAAACTACTGGAAAGGAAAGCACAAGCCAGGCACTTTACAAAAATCAGTTAATGCAGTCCTCAAATCTTCAAGTTATAAATGTTTATTCCTATTTCATGGAAAAGAAAAATGAGGTTCATAAAGGGTATGTAAGTTTCCCAAGGTCACTGCTGTATCCCACTAGCATTTATTAAAACTCTGCCATGCGTCAGGCACCATACTGGCACTGGGAATGCTCATGTGGGTGAGCCAGAGTCCCTGCCTTCAGGAAGCACAGACTGATGCATGAAATCAGAAGGGTGCATGTGAAGTCTACAGTGGGAGTGAGCAACACTGGGGCAGGGGGAGTAGGAACAGTAGAGTCGGGGGATGCTTCACCCTACAGCAGTAGTTCTCAACCTTGGCTGCGCACTGGACTAACCTGAGGAGGTTTAAATATATGATGCCAGGTTCTACACCCAGACGGAGGTGGAATCGGTCTGATGTGTGGTTGGGCATCAGGATTATTAAAAGTTCTCCCAGGTGATGCTAATGTGAAACCAAGGTTGAGAACTGTTGACTATGGTAAAGCTGCCCGGACTCCATATATTATATCCTTGGGCTGAGTTGCAAAGGCTAAAATAGGAACTGGAGGCAGAGAGAGGGGTAAGAGCAATCCAGATAGGAGCAGCTGCATGCATGAAGGCCTAGAGGGAGAAAAGAATCTGGTGGGTTATAGGAAATGAAAAAAAGATCATCAATGCAGGAGCCCAGCATGTCGGGAGAGAGCCCAGGGATAAGGTAGAGAAGCAACATGATGGCACGTTGAAGATTTGGGAAGGTACTGGGGGACTTTAAGCAAGGACATATGGCTCATATTTTACAAAGACTATTCTGGCAGCAGTGTGGAGAATAGATTTCAGGGAGCAAAAATGACTATGGAGCGGCTACTCAGTAGCAAGAGACGATGGGACCTGGGCTGAAGGTGACCAGCTGCCTGCTTGCCTGGGAATGTTCTGGCTTTAACCCCAGAAGACCCACATGCTGGGCAGCTCCTCAGTTCTGGACAAACCAGAACGGTAGGTCACCCTACTTAGTCAAGAACACTGCCAACATGAATGGCGCAAAGCAGACAGACTTCAGAGATGCTGGCAGTGGGATTGACAAGACCCAGTTATTGGTAGGACTTGTGAGGTAGAAGAGAGGAAGAGGAAGACCCAAGCTGACTCCCTGGTTTCTGGTTAAGCCGGTGCTAAATGACTGGGAACACTGGAGGAGGAAGAGGCCAGAAGCGTGGTGAGAGGGGTGGGCAGAAGCATGGGCTTTGTTTTGAGCATGTTCATTTTGGGTACCCAAGAGAAAAATCCAAAATGTAGATATGGTACCTGTTTCAGCTTGCTAAAGTGGATGGAATGCAATATACCAGAAATGGATTGGCTTTTACAATGGGGGGTTATTAGTCATAAATTTACACTTCTAAGGCCATGAAAATGTCCAAATTAAGGCATCAAGAGGAAGATACCTTCTCTGAAGAAAGGCTGCTGGCAACCGGGGTTCCTCTGTCAGATAGCAAGGCACATGGCCGGCGTCTGCTGGTCCTTCGTTTCCAGGTTTTGTTGCTTTCAGCTTCTGACTTCAGTGGCTCCCTCTGTCAGCTACTCTGGGAGCTTTTCTCTTTAAGCTCTCTGGATGTTTCTCTCTCTGAGCTCTCTCACTTTTTTCTGCCCTTTATCCTCTCATAAAGGATTCCAGTAAAGGAGTAAAACCCACCTTGAATGGGGTGGTCACATCCCAATTGAAACAACCTCATCAAAAGTTCCCACCTACAGATATGACTCCTGGGGATGAATCTGGGCCCGGCATCGTGGGGTTGAGAACATCTTCTTGACCAAAAAGGGGGATGCAAAATGAAATGAAACAAAGCTTCAGTGGCTGAGAGATTCCAAAAGGAGTCAAGAGGTCACTCTGGTGGGCACTCTTATGCACTATATAGATAACACTTTTTAGGTTTTAATGTATTGGAATAGCTAGAAGTAAATACCTGAAACTACCAAACTCCAACCCAGTAGCCTTGACTCTTGAAGACAATTGTGTAACAATGTAGTTTACAAGGGGTGACAGTGTGATTGTGAAAACCCTGTGGATCACACTCCCTTTATCCAGTATTATGGATGGATGAGTAGAAAAATGGGGACAAAACCTAAATGAAAAATAGGGTGGGATGGGGGGAGTGATTTGGGTATTCTTTTATCTTTTTTATTCTGATTCTGATTCTTTCTGGTGTAAGGAAAATGTTCAAAAATAGATTGGGGTGATGAATGCACAACTATATGATGGTACTGTGAGCAGCTGATTGTGCACCATGGGTGATTGTATGATATGTGAATACATCTCAATAAAACTGAATTAAAAAAAAAAGGTCCCACCTACAATAGGTTCACATCCACAGGAATGGATCAAAAGAACATGGCCTTTTCTGGGGTGCATAACAGGTTCAAACCAGCAGAGTGCTCAAACATCAGTCAATTCATTGATTGATATATTGAGCACCCAATAGGTGCAAAGCATTGAAAAGTCCAATAGGAGGGGAGAGAAGTAAAATTTGACAAAAAAGGATTTCCCAACACATAACTCTCTGTTTTCGCTGTATTACTCCCCTGTGATATCACCATATCTAGGGTGGCCAAACCTTCAGTTTCTCCAGATTAGCACCAATGTCACCTGCTGTCCCATGTAATCACTGATGACATCTTTCACTTGCAAAGGTACCCCAGTTTCTACAGTAAATTATGTGATGCCCTAACTATCCTCTCTGTACTACATCAATCACACTATTGATTTTCTGTATTCTTTTCCTTATAACAACTCTCTCTCCACACAGGCATCATTAAGCCAGTATTGACTGCATTCTGAGCAAGGAAATGAAGCAAATGTATTTCTTCACTCTATAAACCAGCCTCTCCCAGAGACAGATGATCAATCTGCTCTCAGGAAGGCCATGCTGTGGAGTGTGAAAATATTAATTGAACCAGGAGCCCAAAGCCATTTTCAGTGGTGGCTCTGCCATTTCCTAGATGTCGTTTCCCTTACTGGAACCCCAGTAAAGGGTCTTATCTCCAAAACGGGCACAAAACCACTGGCCTTGACTATTTTGGAATGTTGTAGTGAGAAGAAAATGTATAAGAAAGTTTTTTTAAACTATAAAGTGTCACATGAACATAAGGTTTTCTAAATATCAAAATAAAACATACTTGACGTTTTACATTATATTTGATATAGTTCATCCAATATGTGACTCTTGATGATGGAAACATGTAATGTGTGTTTTTAAAGCATAAATATTTAGAAGGCATGTATAATGATATACATATAGTAAATGCTATTATACATAATGAAAATTGGATATTCAGAAACCATAAATGATTCAATTCTCATACAATCTGTAACTATGCATGGCCATCACTCTGACTTCTGTCACAGGAAAGGATATAAGCTATGGCACATGGAACCAATCTCATCCAACCTTTCAAAATCAAATTCAATCTAATGTGTCAGAATCCATTTTTGTCAACAGAAACCACACTTTCTTAGAAGTCTGTCAGTGTCATGCAGTGATCTGAGAGGAATTTGTTAACAAAATGCCATCTAGCTTCATACAGACCTGACTAAAATTCTATGTTGCGCAGAAATGCTATCTAGCAAGATGGTCTCGACTCACTCAAGATATCAACCTAGTTCCTAAGTGCAGGCAGGGCAAAGTGACAGCGGTCTCCCTGTCACAACCAGAAATCATACCAGCAAATAATACATCTCACATCATGAGGCTTTTGAAATGCGAGTGAGGTTAAATGGAGCACTAGAGAAAGGCTGCATGCTGATAAAAAATGGCAAGGAAAACTACTGCTAGTTCAGCTCATATTATTTATTTTTTATAGAGATGGGTTTTATGATTCCCATTTAACCATCATAAAACTGTGCCTCAGAGAGGCTATGCAGCTTGCCCAAGATTGAGCAGTGAGTGGGTAACAGAGCCAAGACTCAACTCCAAGCCCATCTGACCCTAGAAATCATATTCCTTCCAGCAAACCACACTGCTTGTCAACGTTTTCCTTTTCAGCAACGTCATATTAACTGCATAAACCCTCACAGTAAAGCCCCCTGGAAAGGGTTTCTGTTTACTTGGTGTTTATAGAGGTCTTTGGTGAGGACTAGTGCTAAACCAATGATGGAACCATTGAATCAAATAAGTGGGCCGCTGGCCACATCCACACCCACTTAAGACTCTGAGCCCACACTCACACTTACCTCAGTGGAGGCTTCTTCACCAAAAACAACACGGATCAATGTGCAACGAGATGAAAATGTTAAGGTAACAAGGAGAATGCATGTCCTGCCAAACACAGAATCAAAGAATGCATTGTATCGCCACCTAATAAGCCACAAGAGGAAAAGTGAATTGAAGGGCAAACTGAAGAGTCTCCATGGTGAGGACAGTTGCTTGCAGAGACCAAGGTTGTCAGGCACAAGCTACAGCCCAATTTAACTTGCCTTACATTGGCCCAATCTGACCTATGGGGGTTAGAAGCATCTACTAAATGACTGACGCCTGCACCCAAAGAATGCTCAGGACGCGTCTCCACTGCTCAAGCTGGGCCACCATTTATGTCTATATATTTCGCATTGCCCCTGGCCTTTGTTTACAGTTTGATACTTTTAAGTGGTCCATTTGCAGGTATCTTGGTAGTGAAATGCGGTGGGTACAGTGTTGTAAATGCCTTGCAGAAAACAAAGTCATGTGCATCATCTCCCCTGCAGCACGTGGGGGCCCACCTGTTCCAGCGTAATCTGCCAAGTCAGCCCTGTCCCGAGCCAGCTGGTGTCGGCTGACGAACGCGGGTGTCAGGCAAGATGCTGCACACCTGCTTCTAAAGTTGTTCTTGCAAAATTGGGTCACGTTTCAGTGTTCAGACACTCAGTGGTCCTGTGCGTGGAACTCATGCATGCCAAGGAGGTGCATGAATTCAGTCACCAAGGGGAACTCAGACGGCCATGGTAGAGCAGATATGCGTTTGCTGGAGCTATGAGGGGTGGTTTTGACTAAGAGCAGGGAGATGACTGACTGGGTGACTCCTCAGGACGTCTATCAGCCAGTGAGAAGGAACTTACGTTCCAGATACATATTGGTGAAATGTATCACTAAAAGATTAACAAGAAAATTTGGGGGCAAAAGACAGTGTGCTTTAGAATGACTCCCGGAAGAATTTTTCAGTTTCAAGGAGATGAGACATCAGAGTTCATTATTCAGGGAGACTGGGAAGACTCAATTCCAAATAGTTTAAAGATAAGGGGTTGTTGATGTTCTAACCAAGCGTCTCTGAACCGGGGAACGGATTGGAATGGCATTCATAGCCAACTACCAGGAGTCTGTGATTGTCTCGCTTTACTGGGTAGACCCTAGAGTTCCTCTCCAGGAGACACAGCAATGCTAACAGCTATATTTGTGTATTACTTTACAATTTCCAAAAGTGCCATTATACGTATATTATCATATTTTATTCTTGCACCTATGAGGAAGGTATAACATGATTACAGATCTAACTGCAAAAACAAAAACAAATACAAAAAACAAACAAAAATCCCCCCAAAAAACAAAAGCTGCAAGAGATTTAATTTGTTGGTGTTCTGCAGGGCAGGGCAAGGGAGGGAGTTCCTCCTTTTGGCAAAGCATTCGTATGTGCCTCTAGGATACACTGTGATAGTCAACCTTACAATGTACGCGGTGAGGAAATAGTTCCATACACGTGAAGTGATAAGGCCAGAGTCACATGTCAAAAGGGAGGCAGAGCTAACAAAAAACCCAGGTCTCCTAACTCCCAACCCTATGCACTTTCCATTTGCCTACTCCTTTGTAATTCTCACACCTTCCAATTCCCTACCTCATCATTACTGGAAATCTGGTTCTATAAAACTAGTTGTAAGAGATCAAGAAATAACTTTAACTTATTGCCTATACGAAAAACCCTAGAAATAGTGCTTTAACTTTTAAGTACTGGTTTTAAAGAATACATAGGGAGGAAAATAAATAGCCACTCACCCCTGAGTGCCAGATCCACGTAGATATTCTACACTCCAATAATTCCAAACCACTCAGGGTCCCCAAGAGTACCTCACTCCTCTAAGCCCTCATTTCTGTTGGGGATCTTCCTGGAAGTCAAATTGCTAGATCATGGGAGATCCTTGACATTTTCCTCGAGTTTCCCCACATGACTTAAATGGCAACACCACTCACCTAACTACTGAAGCCCCAAGTCTAAGTACCTTCTCACCTTCAACTCCATCAGAGTTCATTCATCAGTGGGTCCTGTCGACTCCAAATGTAATCTGTGCCCACTTCTCTACATTTCTACTACCTCCCACCCTGTCTAAGCCACCATCATCCTATCCCTGGGATACTGAAATTAACTCTTAAATATCTGCATGCTTCCATTCTTGTCCTCCTCAATCCATTCCCTATGTAGCAGCCAGAGCAGTCTTTTAAAGATATCAACCAGAGCAGGTCATTTGTTTGCTTTAAAGTTTCCTTCAAACTTCCAATAAAATCCAGAATCCTTCCCTGGCTTACAAAGCTCTACTTTTATCTGACCACCAATACCTCTGAAAGTTCATCTCTGGTGTCCTAGGGCATTGGCACCAGTTCTTCCCTTCAGCCAAGAAGGGCATTTCCCTGATGTCCCCTTGGCTAGTTCCTGCTACTCATTTAGCTCTCAACCTGTATAAGTCATGATGCCTATGAAGACGTCTCTGAACACCTGATCTAAAATAGCCATTCAGTTGCTGGCTTCACAACCTCGTTTCATTTTCTTCAGGGCAATTATGGTTATCTGATATTTTTATTTATTCCTTTCTTTCTCGTTTCTCTCCCCTTAACAATGCAGGCTCTGTGAAAACAGGAAACATGCTTTCTTGATCACTGCTATGCCCAGTGCTTGGAAAAATGTCTGGCATAAAGAATGAATGTAGGAGTTGGTAGTGATGGCGATGGCCTCAGAAACTCACATATAGAACTGGAAAAAGCACCTGGTTAGAATAATCCAAGTTATGAGTCAGCCAGGTGGATGCCAACTTAATTCAGGACATTGAGGGTTTTTGGCAAGAGAATGCTGGAAGTGATGTGTCACGGAATCCAGGTCAGGTGGGGAAGGAAGGAAGCCATGCAGGGAGAAAACATCACTGGGGAGGAACTGGAGGTCTTGGTGTCATAGAACATCGATTGTGAGACTGTTTTGGTTTCCTAGGCTGCCTAAAGCAGATACCATGAAATGATTTGGCTTAAACAATGGGAATTTATTAGCTTACAGTTGGAGTCCAGGAAAATGTCCAAATCAAGGCATCATCAGGCGATGCTTTCTCCCCAAAGACCGGCTGCCCGTGATCCTGGGCTCCTCTGCCACGTGGCCAGGCACATGGTGGCATGTACTCATCTCTCCCTTCTCTTCCGGGTTTCCTTGCTTTCAGTTTCTTGCTTCCACAGTTTTCTCTCATTGTGTGAATTTCATTCTCTTATAATGGACTCCAGTAATAGGATTAAGACCCATCCTGACTGAGGTGGGCCACACCTTAACCGAAGTAGCCTCATCAAAAGGTTCTGCTTACAATGGGTTCCCATCCACAAGAATGGATTAACTTTAAGAACATGTTTTTCTGGGGTACATACCATTCCAAACCACCACAGAGCCTAAAAGAGTGATACATCCGGGCTTTCCAGATATGTTTACAACATTGTCAGAAAGTGAGCTGAAATGAATGAAGAAGCATATTGGTTTAACAATCCCCCTGCCAGTGATTCAGTAGCATGAGTTTGTTTTTCCTGTATAAACTTACTTTATACAACCAAGTGTTTGGCACTAGTCCAGAGATATTTGTTGAATGAATGAATGGAATAAATTAATGGAAGGATAAATAAAATAGCAAAGAGATAGGAATAATGAAATAATGAAAGAAATGTATGATAGAAATAAATGAAATAAATGTATATTTCATACATTTACAAAATAAATGTATGATAGAACATACATATGATATAAATGTATGATAGAACACAAAATTTTACTCTGTTGCTTCTGAAAGTTAAAAGAAACAATACAGTGATGTCAATTTTCTCTATTTTCAGCAGGCATTGAATGATACAAGTAGAGCACCCCAATCTAAAGGACAAGCCATACTGTTCAAGATAGCTTTCTGAAGACTCACAGTTAAGACACTAGCCATCTGGATATTCTTCAACTTCCTACCTCACTATTGAGTAATAACTTTGTGTAAGCACAGTAAGTCTGGTACAGAAGAAGACCCGTGATTGCTTAATTCTCCTTCCCTGGCTCTCTAAATCAATGCTACTTTCTAAGTCCAAAGTACACTGAAACCTTTCCTAAGTACCAACAACATAAATCATTAACTGGTCATTTCCAAAAATTTATTTTCACTCAGGCCAGGGGTGAATGCGACTGGGATTTACTTTCGCTCTCAAGTACGCAGTATTATTTCTAGACAATCGATTCTATAATTTTGAAAGGGCCATGTAAAAATAGATTTTAAATGACTGCAACATGAAATGTTGCCAGCGGTATACAGGGGAAATGTTGTGGTTTAAAGCTACAGAGAAACTTACTCCGGCCTTGATGACGTCCCCCCACCCAGCGCTCAAACCGGAAGCCAATAGCAGGTGGCCTGGTGGGCAGCAGAAAGACCTCTCAGCCAGACCTGGC
>PVKY010004338.1:0-19491 GCA_004027775.1 Bradypus variegatus
ATAAAGGATTAATGGGAAAGCTAGCTAATCTGTATTTCATTGTATTCCTCCTCTCTTAGGTGAATGCATTTTTATAGAGGCTTTATTGATCAAGATCTGAGCAGAAAATTGAAGGCATACTCAACAGGGTAACTGGAGAGAATTTAGTGAAGGGACTGTTTACAGAGGAAAGGTTGAGGGAAACCAAGTGGTAGGAAATCTCTGTGGGACTATCTCAGAGGAAAGCTATTACCTACTACCCCTTCCCAAGGAATAGGGCCTCTCACAAGGAGCTATGGGTGTAGGTAGAAGAATGCAGACACTACAAACTTTCAGGCTGCTGGTGATGTTGGTGTTGGTGTGTGTGTGTGTGTGTATGTGAGAGAGAGAGAGAAAGAGAGAGAGAGAGATAGAAGCAAGGATTAAATTTTTTCCCTTTCATCTGGGAGACAACCAGAAGCCAGAGGACAGATGAGCCTGAGGATATAGTACAGAGATCAACCTCTCAGGACATGGAACAGGGGAGAGAAATTGGAAGTGAATCTGGAGGGGCAAATGAGAATATTCAGCACAGGGGATCTCTGAAAACAGTACTTCTGTTTTTTTCTAGATGGACCTCCGAGGAGGGGATTTCAACTAACCAGTCATATCAATATTCTACAAATATACTTTGGTTTGAACTACAATTGATAAAAAAAATCACCTAGGTAATGTCTATTTATTGGTGATTTCCTTTGTACATCAACAAATAACTAGGTAGTTTAACAGGGTATTTGATCCCCAAACTCTTGCAAGTGGTTTCCCCCATCTTTATTAATGGTTCATGGTATATCAAAGAATATAATTGTCCATCCTCTCTTCTTCTAAATAAAAAAGCCTTGGGAATGCAAATGTAAACACAAGCACAAATGATTTAACATGCAGCTTCAATAATACCAGTTTTAGTACAATATGCCCCAATTTTTTGCTAAAGAAAGAAACTGTCAGCCTGGTTATCAAAAATATTGATCCAGGCAATTTCTGTTGTGCTAACTTGGACTTGTCCAGGTGGCAGAGTTGTAATTTGAATCCCCTTCTAGACAAAATAGTTCTGGCACTTTTATACTGGGGAAAAGAACTCAGGCCATGGGAGGTACTGAGAAGCAGAGAGAAGCATACCCTCGAGCTCTTTCAGGTTTGAGTTGGAGAGTTCCACAAAGAATTGAGCCCAAGCACAGTTCAATATTCTTCATAGAATAGAAGTTCTGCTCTACTGGCTCTTAAATTAAAATGATTAAAACACAAAGTGGGTTTTCTTGTTTCCTTTTCCCTGGCCAGGATTGCTTTTCTGTGAGAAAAGACTGACATGTCCCAGGAGAATCTGTTAGCAAAGGTTTAGAAATGCTTTACCACCCCAGACTGTTTACTAGTTTACAGAATAGAAATTCTACAAATAATTCAGATTTTGGTCATCTTCCAGTTGAGACCTTAGATTCTCCTGGTACTTAGCACCAGGTCGCTAAACATCTGGTATAAAACTGGGCCATCCTTGGTGCTCCTGTTTTTTTTTTTTTTTAAACTTTAAACCCTCTCTAGGAAAACTAGTGTAAACCCATCACTTCAGCTATGAAGTATACACTAATGACCATCAGTTAAAATATTCTTCTCACATTCAGACCTGTTTCATAACTGAATTTTCTGATCTTCTTCTCAGCTAATATCACTACAGTCTGCCTATGAGTTATTTTACCGGCCATCTTCTTCCTTTCTTCTTAGTAATTCACTAAGTTCCATTTACTTCCTTAATATTGGTGAAACAGTCTCTCCTCCCCATACTCTTTCTCTCATGGACCATGTGTTCCAGTCGTACTGAATTATTTGGTCTTCTTCAAACCAGCCAGAGACTCTCTTGTCTTTGAATGTGCTGACCTCTCCATCTCTTCATTTTATCTGCTTTAATCAATTAGCTCAAGTGCCAATTCCTCTGTGATGTAAAACCATGCCTGATTCCGTCAGGTAAATTTAGCACTTCTTTCTCTTAGTTCCTATTGTTCTTTGTACATATCTCCAATATATTATAGCCATTGTTACTGCACTATCTCTTACCTGTCTCCCTAGAATCCTGAAACTCTTTGAGAGTTTGGACTTTGTCTTAGTATCTCAGTATCTCTAATCCACATAATCAGCATTCAATGAATGTTGAATTACTGGGTAAATAATTAAATGTTTATAGGCCCATCCCCTTGGCATGGAAATGAAATACATAACTTCTACTCACATTTCATTGGTAAGACCTTGTCAAATGGCCTCACCTGACTAAGAGGAGTTTGGGAAAAATAGTCCAGCTGTAGACCTAGGTTTGGTGAATAGCTGGCCGGTCTGCCATAGGAACTATGTTACTTGTAGAATACACATTTGGAAATATTGTATGTTTCTTTTGAATAAAAGTTTTTTCATCACTATGTGGTGACAATCCTGATCATTCTTTTTGCCTTCAAATATGTTTTTATCTGATATTAATATAGCTACCTAAGGGTTCTTTTGTGCAATTTTTACTGTTATATGCTTTTTATTATTAAACATTTTGTAGCTTATATTGACCATTTATATGTATTGTGTATACAACATCTAGCTGAACACTTAAAAAAAAAAATCCAGCCTGACAATCTTTAATGGTAAATTTAAGCCCTTTATATTTAATGTTAATGTAGGATATATTTAGATTTAATCCCTTCATCTAATTTTAATTACTCTATTTGTCCTTTTTGTATTATTCTTCTCTTTTTTCTATTTTTTATTGAATAGCTCAAGATTTTGAAAATTCCATTTGCCCTTCAGGTGGGGTATTTGCATTGTCACCCTCCTAGTTAATGCTAAACTGTATTCCATAATGTTTTTATGAGTCTATACTTCCATCAGCAGTTATTAAATATCCTTTGCTTTACATTGTCACCAACACTTAATATTATTGGTCTTTTATTGCTTTTGACATTCTGATAGGCATTAAATGATATCTCAATGTGGCTTTACTTTGCATTTATCTGATTACTAGTGAGATTTATCATTTATCATCTTTTTATATATTTATTGGCCACTAGGATGCCTCTTTTCTAAAATACCCATTTACATCTCAAGCCCATTTTTCTTCCAGGTAATTTGTTTCTTTTACATCAATCAGGAGGAATTTTTTTGTCTTTCCTATACTAGTCTTTTGTCAATACAAAATACAAATGTATTTTTCTCCTTTATGACTCAGTTTTCCCTTTTCTGTGAGGACTTTTGATGAACAGAATTCTTAATTTCAATGTGGTTATGTTTACCATTCTTTCCTTTATGGTTAGTGAATTTTGTATCTGTTTTAAAATAGCTTTCTCTTCCCTGAAATCTTGAAGTAGTTTTTCTATATTTTATTTTAAAAGCTTTATGGTTTTACCTTTCTCACAGTTCTTTAAATCATTTGGAATTGATGTCTGTGTATGGCCTGAGGCAGACCCTCCTTTTTATTATGGGTATACCCAGTTACCCTAGAAGTATTTATTTATGAGCCCTATACTTTCCCTCAATTTGTAACAATACCTCTGTCATATATCACATATTTATATATGTGTGCCTGTTTCTGGATAATCTTTTCGGTACCATTGGTCTATTTGTCCATCTATACACCATTACTAAATAATCATATTTACTCTAGCTTTATAAAAAATGTTGCTGTCTTGTGGCAAATTCCTTTCTAATCCACCCAATGTGACCTTAAGGTTCAAAGCTCTAGGTTCCAGGAATCAGCATATGGCCTCAGCATAGTAGTAAAAAATACAGTAATAATTTATCATATTGTATTTTTGTTAATTTTTAATTTTGTGGCCTCTTGGGAATTCCCTTACTTTATGGGTCCTTAGCTATGTATTTAAAAGAATCTTTATTGCAGATCATTCAACATTTGTCTGCAGTTTGTTCTAGAAGGATTTTTCTGGTTATATAGCTCTCCACATTGCCGGAAAATGCCTTATCAATTTGGCAAAGAGCATTCCTAAATTTTAAGAGAAATACTAATTTAACATTTTTGAGTGTGTGTGACAAGAGAGAGAAGGATGGGCCAGAGAAGTTTAGTTTTATCACTTATTCCCACCATCCTGCAATCAATTATTCTCAGATTTTGATAGGATCTACCAATAATGGAACATGTCTAACATGGAATATTTTCATAGTGATACTTAGTAGCCAACTGTGGCATTTTGTTTTCCATAAGAAATACTCAAATTCTTTTTGGTTGGCTAAGTGTTGTTAATATCTTGGGAGATAACTTATTTTTTTTTAATTTTTAATTTTGAAATAAATTCAAACTTAAAATAACGGTTGCAAAAATAATACAAATCCCATACACAGAACTCTAGCATATCCCAACCCCCCTCCACCGATACCCCAATCTACCAACTTTAATATTTTGTCACTTTACCATTTCTTTCTTTCCCTCCCTGTCTATCATCCATCATCTATTGCTCTGTCTTCTGAACATATGACAGCAAGTTGCACACATCCTTGTACAAACAGTATAATTCACATATACATTTCCTATAAACAAGAATATTCATTTATGTAATCACATTAAGTGTAGTTAAGAAGTTCAAGAAATTTAACATTGATATAAAGCTTACATTCTATATTTCATTTTTTCTTATGCCCCAATTGTGTCCTTCTGAGCCTTTTCTCCTCTATTCTTAGATCTCATCCAGGATCATCTGTGGCATTTAATTGTCATTATCTATTTAGACTGCCTTTTTTTTCAATTGTGAAAACATATATACAGCATAAATCTTCCCATTCCAACCCTTCCCAAGCATTCCATTTAGTGGGATTAATCACATTCACAATGTTGCAATGCCATCACCTTCCCACCATCCATTACTAGAAATTTCCCTCCACCCCAAGCAGAAACCCTACACTCATTTCTTATTAACTCCCCATTGCCCCTCTCCCCACTTGTCATAACCCATACTCTACTTTTCGTCTCTGTGATCATATTCTCTGATACTTTCTTTGGGTTTACTGTGGGGCTTAAATTTAACATCTTAAGTCTTATAACAATCTTGTTTTCTTTGCTACCAACTTAACTATGTTCCTATATTCCTCCATTCCCCCACCTTTATGTAGTTCTTGTCAAAAATTACATATCTTACATTGAGTCCAAAACCACTGATTTATCATTACACTTTATGTATTTTAGATCCTGTAGGAAGTAAATAGTGGAGTTACAAATCAAAAATACAGTAGTATTGGTATTTATATTTATCATGTGATCTTTAGTGGAAATCTTTATTTCTTCATGTGGTTTTAGTCAATTGTTTAGTGTCCCTTCCTTTCAGCCTGCATAGTTCCCTTTAGCATTTCTTATAGGACTGATCTACTGGTGATGAAGTCCCTCAGCGTTTGATTATCCAGGAATGTTTTCATCTCCCCCTCATTTTTAACCTCCAGGTGTTTGTGAATTTTCTAAGTCCCTGATGGTTATTGACTTCTATTTGTATTCCATTGTGGTCAGAGAATGTGCTTTGAATAATTTCAATTTTTTAAAAATTTATTGAGGCTTGTTTTATGTCCCAGTCTATGGTCTATTCTGGAGAAAGTTCCGTGAGCACTAGAGAAGAATGTGTGTACTGCTGATTTGGGATGTAGTGTTCTATATATGTCTGTTAAATTTCTCTATTTCTCTCTCTCCTTTCGTTGTTTCTCTTTCGGTAGGGCTCTCTTTAGTATCTGAAATAGTGCAGGTCTTTTATTAGCAAAATCTCTCTGCATTTGTCTGTGAAAAATTTAAGCTCTCCCTCAAATTTGAAGGAGAGTTTTGCTGGATAAAGTATTCTTGGTTGGTAATTTTTCTCTCTCAGAATTTTAAATATGTCATGCCACTGCCTTCTCACCTCCATGGTGGCTGCTGAGTAGTCACTGCTTAGTCTTATGTTGTTTCCTTTGTATGTGGTGAATTGCTTTTCTCTTACTGCTTTCAGAACTTGCGCCTTCTCTTCAGCATTTGACAGTCCAATCAGAACATGTCTTGGAGTGGGTTTATTTGGATTTATTCTATTTGGAGTTCTCTGGGCATTTATGCATTGTGTATTTATATTGTGTAGAAGGTTTGGGAAGCTTTCCCCAACAATTTCTTTGAATACTCTTTCTAGACCTTTACCCTTCTCTTCCCCTTCTGGGATACGAATGAGTCTTAGATTTGGATGTTTTATTTTATCTATTGTATCCCTGAGATCCATTTTGATATTTTCAATTTTTTCTCCATTCTTTCTTTTGTTCTTTCATTTTCCGTTCTGTGGTTCTCAAGGTCACTGAGTCATTGTTCAGCTTCCTCTAGTCTTGCACTGTGAGTATCCAGAATCTTTTTAATTTGGTCAGCAGTTTCTTTTCTTTCCATAAGATCATCTATTTTTCTTCATTTACTCTTGCAATTTCTTCTTTATGCTCTTCTAGGGTCTTCTTCATGTCCTTTATATCCTGTGCCATGCTCTCATTGTTTGTCTTTAGTTCTTTGATTAACTGCAAGTACTGCGTCTCCTCTGATCTTTTGATTTGGGTGTTTGGGTTTGGGTTATCCATATCATCTGATTTTTTCATATGCTTTAAAATTTTCTGTTGTTTTTGGCCTCTTGGCATTTGCTTAACTTGATAGGGCTCTTTTAGGATATAAAGGATTATTCAGACACCAATCTCTAATTTGTCAGATCTACAGCTTGGTGGTGTACACTTTCTCTAACTAACCAGCAGATAGCGTCTGCAAGTCACCTATTACCCTCAAGTCAGTTCTCCCCAACTTTGTCTTTGTAGTGTGTGGGGGTCTGTTTCTTGTGGGGTCCAGCTGGTGCACCAAGTTTGGGTGTGTTGTTGGTGCTGTCCACCCTGACTGTGGGGCATGTGTGTGAGCAGTGAGGGAGGTAGGGCAGCTTTAATAATCAAACCTCCCAGGTGTTCCAGGAGATTTAAGGCTGTTGCAAGAGTCTAAACCTTCATTCCAGTCTCGCCACAGATTGTCTCTGCCACTGACCCATAAGTCCTTGTTATTGGTGTAGGGTCCCTGGGATTTCTGGGGGGGTTCCTCTCCCCAGCCATGCTCTTCTAGGGCCTCTGCTGAGGGAAGGCTGTGCTACATCACCAGTGTGTGCCATCCCTCAACGGAAACCCTGGGCCACTGGGCCGTGCAGGGGTGTTCCCAGCCTGCTGTAAATATGGCTGAATGGGGTGTGTTAATTGCCCCCTTTTTGCATAGCTACGCCTTCCCAGCTCCAGGATAATTAGCCGTGGGTACATGAAAGGCTATTGTCCATGCCCGATACTGTGGTGTGCGTGCGTGCCACTGGAAACACCCCCCATCACACTGGGTTTCTTGGCATGGCTCTGGGCTGCGGCCCCGGCGCCGGGCAGGAGCGTTCCCAGCCCACCAGGAAGATGGCTGCAAGGAGCATGATTTTTTTTCCCCTTTTGGCTAAACTCTACCTGCCTCGCTCTGAGACAATTAGCAGTGGGTGCATGAAAGGCTATCTTCCAGTCCAGATGTTGAGGCATTCACCCAGCCCATTCCTGCCATGCTTCACTGTGCAGTTTTCACTACTGTATCTGCAGCCACTTTTGGGTTTTTTAAAAAAAGAACTCATCTGCCTTCAAACGCCAACTCTCGGTTTCCCCACACTGCAGCATGGCTGCTGGATATTCAGCGGCTTACCCACTCATTTCAGAATGCAGACTCCCGGTTTCACCAAGTTCACGGTCGCTGTGAATTTAGCAGACCTTGTCCAGCTGATGCATCGCTGGAACTGGTGTTCTAGGTCCCTTTCTGGCTTTTATCTAGTATTTTTCACAGAGGTGTTTTTTTGCCCTGTCTCTCCTAGCCACCATCTTAGGTTCTCCCCGATAACTTTTTTAAACAAACATTTATATAATCCTTGCTATGTGCCAGACACTATTTTAAATGCTTTGTGAAATTATCTCATTTAATATTCATAGAACTCTATGACATAGGCAGCATTATAGCCAATGGATTAACTGATACATGGAATAATTGATTAGGTTGCCTAAGGTCAACAGCTGGTAAGTGGTAGAGCATAGATTTGAATCCAGACAGACTGGTTCCAGAATCAGTGCTCTTTCAGCTCATGCATGCTTCTCCAGGGTTTTCTGTCTCCTACAGGTGATAGAAGTCTTAATGATTAAACATGATAGTAAACCCTGAGGAGAGAAATAATAAATCATATAAAATTATTCACTACCTATATTTGACATGAATTACAGTAATTTAGCAGTGAGGCTTCAAATGTAAACATGATTTAGAAGTGGACTAAAGCATGTTCACATTATATTTTATTCATTCAACATTTTTGAATTCCTATTATGTGGCAAGCATTTTGCTATATGCTGAGGTTAAAAATATGAATAGGTCATTTACCCATTCTCTCAAGCAGTTTAAAGTCTAGCAGAAAGTTCATCAAAATGGCAGAAGAGGGTTTCTTAAATCATTAAAAAGAGGTTCATCTCTGTAGGAAATTTGTTTGATAAGCATGGTTGGGATAGGAAAGAGTAAGAGAAAAAAGTAAATAAGTAAAAGAAAGAAAGCATGAAGATGGATTACTTGTTTTGCCCATTGGCTGACTTGTTCCAATTTTACTGTTATAGTGACATATTTCTATATTTCTGGTACAGTGCTAAGGGGGATTTCCTTTTCTTTGCTTTGGACACTGCAGATAAGAAGTGGGTTTGACAGAGTGTTAGTTTCAGGGAAATTGCTGAGGAAGGAAAAAAAAGAGGGCACAACTCAGAGTTCACTAGTCGTCATATTTCCTGGAAAGTGAAGCAGGGAAAGCAAAATTGGCAGAGTGTTCTTAGGTAATAGAGCAAAGGACTATCTCCTCCACATGGAACATGGTTGCTCTGACTGCCCATTCCAGTTGTATTACCTCTTTCTGGTGACTTGAATGATTTGTGTTTGGGCATTTTTCACTACCTCATTCTCATAATCATAAAATAAAATCAAAACAAAAACAAAATCAGCTAAACAAAATAGCAACATCCAAAGCTGACAGTAAAATTACTGTCAATAATAAAATTCTCTGAATTTTTAGCTAATTGGCTTAATTGCAAATTTTATCTTTTTGTGTACTTTGTGAACACTTTCAAATCACCTTAATACTGCCTGAAGAATACACAAATATGCTTCTGATGTAGAGTTGACTCTATTTTTCCATATTCAGTAATAGTTTTTTGGGTTCCTTCTCTAGTAGCAGAGAGAGTTCTGTACTACATTTTCTGGTCATTCCTTTTCACCTGCTCCCTTGACTACGAGTACCATGTGGAGGACCATTAATTAAGTGATATTCTGGCAAGATAAAATATTTATGAAAATTGTCTTAATTAGGAGAACAGCATCTTTTGGGAACATAATGATTTTGTTGATTTTTGTACTAAAGAAAGTGTGTCTTTGCATTTATTATATGACATATTAAGAACCACACAGAAAAAGATTAGAAAAATAGAGAAGAGAATTAGGCTAAAGCTTGGAAATAAATATGTGTTAAAATAACAAGTCAGAAGGGGATATGATCAACAAGATTTATAGGTAAGATGAGCAGCATCTTAATAATCAGGAAAGCTAACACAACTCTTGTATGCATCATTATAAAAGCATATCACTCTCTGCAGTTTTCCACCAGCTTTCGGTGGTGGCTGCCGCTGGGTTTCGGCTGCCCGTGTGCTGAGGGCCAGGCGGCATGGACAGCGGCCCCGGCACCCCGCGCCCCGCCGCGCCCCGAGCCCGCCGCGCGCCGCGCTGGGTGCTCCTCGCCTCAGCGCCAGGTCGCCGCCGCCCCCGCCGCGGCCCAGCGAGCGGCCCAGATACAGGCCATCAAGTGTGTGTGTGTTGGTGGGAGACGGCTGTTTGTGAGGGTTCACCCCATCAGCCCCAAGCCATTAATGAATATGTCTGGAATACATTGTGTTGCCAGGACTTGACTGCAATTCACTATAACCCTTGCCTTAAAAGCTTATGGCGATGTGTGAAGACTGGAGCTGGAGGAGGTGGCTGAGGAGTACAGATGAACCAGTAGCTGTAAGTAAAACTTGCCTACTGATCAGTTACACGACCACTGCATTTCCTGGAGAATACATTCCTACTGTCTTTGACAACTATTCTGCCAGTGTTATGGTAGATGGAAAACCGGTGGATCTGGGCTTATGGGATGCAGCCGGAAAAGAAGGTTATGACCGATTACACCCCCTCTCCTATCTGCAAACAGACGTATTCTTAATTTGCTTTTCCCTTGTGAGTCCTGCATCATTTGAAAATGTTCGTGCAAAGTGGTTTCCAGAGGTGCGACACCATTGTCCCAACACTCCTATCATCCTAGTGGGAACAAAACTTGATTTTAGGGATGAGAGAGACACGTTTGAGAAATTGAAGGAGAAGAAGCTGACTCCCATCACCTATCCCCAGGGTTTAGCCATGGCGAAGGAGATCGGTGCTGTAAAATACCTGGAGTGCTCAGCTCTCACACAGCAGGGCCTCAAGACAGTGTTCAATGAAGCGATCGGAGCAGTCCTCTGCCCACCCCCTGTCAAGAAGAGGAAGAGAAAATGCCTGCTGCTGTAGATGTCAGAGCCCCTGGTTCTTTACCATGTCTCACTTGGAACCTTTGAAAGCTTTCCTCAGAAATGGTGGAGCCTTTGCACTCGATGTGAAGTTTTTGTTACAGATTAGTTTTTCTGTAAGACCATTTTGAACCAATCAGTAATTTCAACGTTTTGTTTAAAGTGTAAGAATTCAAACTTTCACATTCTATTAAAATTTAACCCTAAATGACAGAAAAAATAAAAGCGTATCAAAGGGCCTGGGAAACCATCCCACTTGGAGCTTTATGTATGATTCTGAACTTTAACAGGAACGGTAAAGAAACATCCATAAAGACAGCCATGGTGATAAAAGATCTATGTGTCATAGCTTATTGTGGACACTTAAAAAAATGAGGTCAGTGTTCATTCTTGAAGAGGAAATGAAAGGTGAACGTGACTAATGCAGATGAAATTTGGAGTATAGAGAAGGTATACGAAAGAAAACTCTTCAAGGATATAATAGTTCAAAAGCAAGAGGGCATGAAATAGAACAAGGAAGGGGCTGACATTTAAAAGAATGTTATTAAAAGAGTGCAATGCAGGTGTGGAAATAATGACCAAAGGTGACCATGGAATTTTCTATTTATAAAGAAGAAATTTATTAGATACTTAAGTAAAATCACGGAACAAATTGGTGGATGTTGTAAGTATGATCTGGATGTACTTTTATGAAGGGCTTCTATTTTATATTTTGGAGAATATTTACAGATAGTTTGCTCCAAGATAAAAGAGTACATCTCTTGGGCAGTTGATAGCATGTAATATCCTGCATTTAATTCATTGTCGAGAGACAGTCAATCAATTGTTGCATATGTGAAATTATATTTTGAAGTTTTTACTTATAAGGACATTTATATGCCAGCATAAAACCTGTCAGTGGAGAAAGTTATCTTTTACTGACTATATAATAAATAAAAAGACATACATAATGAGAAGGGTCACTCAGGTAAATCTGAGAGGAGACCACAGGTTGATTTATTCCAATTCAGTATTTTCTTCACTGACTGGAAGTAGATGACCTGTACATGAAACTTGTATTTCCCTCAACAGTAGTAGCACAACATTAAAAATGTACTTATATTAATTACAGTAAATTATGTTTTTTTCTCCCCTCGATTTTCCATTACCTGCTATTTTAGTATTTCCATTACCACTCATATCACTTCTACACATTTCTGGGTACATCCCCCTGGGTGTCTCCTGTAATCTCACAAATATATCCTTTTTAACTCTTGCTAAATATATAAAGACACTTTATGGATTGCTTCTGGTGTCCACAGTCTACTGGTAGGCAAAGCCACTGGGCACCACTACCAAGTGCCCGCACTGCCCTTGCATGTTCTAAAGCAATGCAGTGCTATGTGGGCACATCAGCCACACTCAACTTTCCCCTGCAGAGGGGGAGTGTTTGTGTGCATGCATGTCCATGTGTGCAATGTGTTAAATATGACTAGGACCTAGATATAGGTCATTGGGTGAGGGCAGTTGGCTTGTGAAAAACACTGTGCTCTCTCCTTGCCAGTGACTTAGCTTTTGCTATTGGGCCATATCATCTAGTTCTCAGGCTGTATTATTTAACCTAAAGTAGGCATTTCAGTCCTGACTGCAAATAGATTTCTATTATTTCCCTTCTTCACTCCCTTACCCCAAGTCTTTCAGAAAAATTTGGATATGTCTGAAGTCCAAAAATGAACCATTCAGTTATGAACTGGGACCTCTGACTGTGTGAGGAAACATAAAAAGCAGGAGATATTGGAGGGAGAGAAATAGATGGAGAAAAAGAAAAAGAATAGTAATAAAGCAAAGATTAAAAACAAACAGCAAATGAGCCTCTTATTTTATTTCTTCCTTGCTCCACACCTGGCCTTTCATTAATTCCATAACTCGTTGATGTTTCTTAGTTTAATAGTCAACAACTTTTCTCTTCTATCCACATCAAAGACTGATATTTCTTATCAGGTAGAATCAATTAGATTCCACCAAAATCTTTATATTTTACATGTTAGGTAGTAGATGCAATTTCACGGTTAAATGAAATTCAGTTTTAAGCACAATGAATACGTTATAGGCTTCCACCTTGATTCTCTTTTTTTTTTTTATTTGTGAGAGAGTGCTAAAAGTGCATTCCTTGGTTGCTGAAGAGAAAGAGATTCTTTTTGTTGCTCTATCCAATTCTCTTTACTCTCTGCCTTTATGCCATAATATTTTTGTTGGTGCATATTTCTTTTGCTTGGAATTCTGCTGAGGAAGTATCCCTCCCCAAAGTCTCTGGTTATGTCATTATAACATAGTTTTCCATGGTACAAACTTTTTTTTCCTGGAATGTAAGTTGCTATTTCAGCCCACTTGATCAGATCATTCTTGCAGTGACTGGATATTTCATTAACATCCACAAGGCTTATGAATCACTATTACTGGAAGAGCGTGACTGTGTGGACTTCTTTTCCTTGGATTCAGGAGGGCATGGCTGCACAACTTCACAGGACAAGGTGAGGCAGTCTGCAGATGACAGGACCCTGGGCAATTTCCAAAGCTAGGGCTGCTCTTGGTTCTAGAAGAGTAGAAACATATTTTCAGATGCTGATGACCTTAGCTTCAGGGTCCACAATGGCTGTAAATCACAAATTAAGAAGGTTATTGCAAGTTTCTCTTGTCATCACTCAAACCTGTGGGAGATTTTAGTGTGGTCCATTTAAAAAATTGAGATAATTGTAGATTCACGTGCAGTTATAAGCAACAATACACAGAGATCTCTTTGTCTTGTTTAAAATAACTTCATAACCAACCTACTGGGTTATGAAGTGGTGCCTGACTGTGGTTTTGGTTTACATTCCCCTAAAGGCTAATGAAATAAAGCATCTTTTCATGTGCTTATTGGTCATTTGTATATCTTCTTTGGAGAAATGTCAATTCAAGTCATTTGCCCATATTTTAATTTGGCTGTTTTTTAGTTGTTGAGTTATAGGGGTTCTTTTTGTATTCTGGGTATTAAACTCTTTCCAGATATGTGATTTCCACATACTTCTCCCATTCTATAAGTTGTGTTTTCATTTTCTTGATAATGACTTTTGATGGACAAAAGCTTTAAATTTTGATGAAGTCCAGTTTATTTTTTCTTTTGTAGCTCATGCTTTTGGTGTAAAGTCAAAGAAATCATTGCCTAACACAAAGTTCTGAAGAAGTTTCCCTATGATTTTTTCTAGGAGATTTATAGTTTTGGTTCTTACATTTAGGTCTTTGATCCATTTTAAGTTAAGTTTTGTATTTGCTGTGAGCTGGGGGATCCATTTTCATTCTTTTGTGTGTGAATATCTAGTTGTCCAAGCCAGCACCATTTGGCAAAGAAACTATCCTTCCCCTATTGAATGAACTTGCAACCCTTGTTGAAAATCACCTGACCATAGATATTTGGATTTATTTCTGAACTCTCAATACTATTCCATTGCTTTTTGTCTGTCCTTATGCTAGAACTGCACTGTTTTGATTACTGTGGCTTTGTAGTAAGCATTAATATTGGACAGTGTGAGTTCTCCAATTTTGTTCTTGTTTTTCAAAATGTTTTGACTATTTGGGAGCCTGTGCCACTTCATATGAATTTGATGATTTACTTTTCCATTTCTGCAAAATAGGATGCTGGAATTTTAATCAAGATTGTGCTGAATCTGTAAATCATTTGAGTAGTTTGACATCTTAATAATAGTGAATCTTCCAGTCCATGAACATGGGATGCTTTTCCATTTATTTAGGTCTTCTTTAATTTCTTTCAGCATTGTAGTGTAGTTCTCAGTGTAAAAGTCTTTTACATTCTTGGTTAAATTTATTCCTAGTTATCTTAGATGCCCTTTATTATGAGGAAGTACCTTTCTATTCCTAGTTTTGAGTGTTATTAATCAAGAAAGGGTGTTGGATTTTTCAAATGCCTCTCTTTTTTTTTGCATAAATTGGGATGATCATGTAATTTTTCCTTCATTTATTAATTTTGTTTATTACATTGAATGAATTTTCCTGTGGAATAAATCTCACTTAGTTGTGGTGTGTAATTCTTTTAATGTGCTCTTGGATTTGTTTTGCTAGTATTTTGTTGAGGATTTTTGCATTCATACCCATAAGTGATATTAGTTTATAATTTTTCTTTTCTTGTCTTTATCTGGCTTTGGTATTAGAGTGATGCTAGCTTCATAGAATCAGTTGGGAAGTGTTATTCCCTCTTCAATTGTTTGGAAGAATTTGAGGATTAATGTTAATTTCTTCAATTTTTGGTAAAATTAATCAGTGAAGACATCTGGTCTTGTACTTTTCTTTTTTGGGAGATTTTGATTACTGATTTCAATCTCTACATCCTGAGCAAGTTCTAGGACCAATGACACAGAGGTGAACATCTTGGATCAGTCCTTCGTGTTGCCACCCCAGGGTGGTATAGCATTCATGTGCTCCAATATGCACATGAGGGTTACTCTGCTACTTCTGGAACCTGGGACTAGGGACCCACAGTGGGAGCATGGACTTGTGTCACACTGAGCTGGGGAAGGGTGGGGAAAGGGCTAGTAAAGGGTCCATGAAGTTTTCTTACTGTTTTTAAGTTGCCTTTTCTTGATTCAGTACTCTCCCTGTAAATGCAACCCTTTAGCTCTTTTTCAGAGATCCAAGAAAGTTTGTTCTGCCAGTTTCTACTAGTTTTTCAGTGTTGCTATGGTAATTTGGAACCTGGGAGTTTCTCACTCTGCTGTCTTGTGGATATCACTCCCCTGAAGCTACTTTTTAAAGTTATTGTTTTTATTAATGAAGTTTTTTTTCATATTACTGTGGTATTTTTCTTTATTTTCATGGTGGTATTAACATTCCGTTCAATGTTATTCTTTTTTTAATGGATTAGTGGTTGTGGTGGGCTGAATAGTGGCCCTGCAAAGATATCCACATCCTCATCCCTGCATCCTGTGAATGATACCTAATGTGCAAATGGGACTTTGCATGTGTGATTAAATTAAGGATCTTGAGATGGGAAGATTGTTCTGCATTATCTGGGTGAACCCAAAATACCAGCCCAAGTGTCTATAAGATGGAGGTGGAAGGTAAATTGACAACTGAAGTGGGAGGTGTGACAACAAAATCAACAGGTTGAGTGATGTGAATAAGGAGTCATGAGCTAAGTAATGCAGGTGGCCTTCAGAAGGTAGAAAAGACAAGAAAATGGATTCTCCAGTAAAGTCACATTGACATTAGCCCAGTGAAACTGGTTTTGAGCTTAGGGCCTCAAGAAATTTATGAAAATAAATTTATGTTTTTCTCCATCACCGAGTTTGTGGTAATTGTTACAACTGTAATAGGAAACTAACATTGTAGTTTTATGCATAGATGGAGTAATTGCATATTGCAAGTGTAGACTGATTGGAAACATGTTAATACCAGAAATTCCTGAAATTTAGTTTAAGGTCACTGGTTGCACAATTCTTTCTCTTTTGTTTCAGTGGCCTGTTCTACTTTTGAGGCTAGGGGAACTGAGTGGGAGGAGAACCTACTGGATGATGTCCAAGAGAAAGGTTGGCGGACAAGGGTATTGCAAATCAGGAAATGCTTTACTCAAGGAAATTTAAAGATACAGGTCAGGGGAGAAGTCTTACTTGATGTGACAATGTTTTAATGAGGAATAAAAGTAAAAGGGAAATTGAAAATGGGGTAGAAAAGGAAAATAGAATAGCAGAGCATCAGTGGGAGCTAGGTAAGGCTATGAAGTTTGATGTCAGTTGAAGACTGGCCAGAATGATGAACTGAAAGTGGTCCAAGATTCCTTTTACTTTCATTACCATCAAATCTGCAAACAAGCTGTGTGTAAAGGATGTATATCAGAAGAGTACACAACTGAATAGATGCAATTACCTGATGCCTCCCTAATCTGTCACAGAGTTACAACTGAGATTCTGTGATAAATGATGCCCATGGGGAATTAAAAAACCAGCAGTTCAGAGAACCCAAGAAACCTGAAGCCCTCTCTCTGCCATTAGTCTGGAAATGGGGACATGGCGCACTTAATGGTCCACTTACTAGCAATAAAGGCATTCCTAGTTGAGCCACAATCACATATGTCTACACTCTATTTTTTAAATATTTTTTTATTGTAGAATATAACATATATACATAAAAGTGACAACTTTCCACGTGCAATTTAACAAGTAGTTAGCAAATTTCAAAGATTATTATAGGTTACAATTCCACAGTTTCAGTTATTTCCTTATTGTGAAATATAATGTATATACAAAAAGGTAATATCTTTGAAAGTATGGTTTAACAAGTAGATATATAGGAAATTTCTAAAGTTATTATGAGTTATAGTACCATAGTTTCAGTTATTTCCTTGTTGTAAAATACAGCATATATGCAAAAAGATATAGCTTTCAAATTACCATTTATCGAGCAGCTCTATAGCATTTGTTCTATAACAAATTTCAAAGGATGCTATGGGTTACAGTTCCACCATTTCAATTCTTTCCTTCTGACTATTCTAATACCCTAGCGTCTAAGAAAATGAGAATTATATAAATATTCAGTATTGATAATCCTTTGTTAAGTTCTATCTTGTCTGTTGCTACCCCTTCCTCTACTTCAATCACTTTCCCGATCTTTGGGGATGCCTAGGTAGTGACCACCCTAATTTGTTGATGTTGAAAAGGGGTGTTGACTTTATGAGCAAAGGGGACACATCTAGTTGATGCTCTTGAAGAGGCTATTGCCTCTGGGTTTTGGAACTTAGCTGGCATAGGAGCACTCTGGAGGATCAAAGTTTCTGATGAATAAACTTTGCACTCTATTTTTTGTTATGCTTTTGAGCTATAGCAGACCTGGACATGGCTTACTACATAAGCTTTCCAAGTGTTACAGGCTAATATTTAATAACAGTTCCATTTCTAATTTTCCTTTCTTAGTAATTTTATGTTGTTGTAGCATTTCTCCCTTTATTTTCCCAGGGAGGAAAGGAGTATACTTGTGAATTTCTCCACTATATGTGTTTTGCACAGTTTTTTTTTTTGTTTTTGTTTTGTTTTCCTTCCAGAAGAATGATGTTGGGGACAGTTCTTGTCAGATAAGAAGGGAAAGTGGGAACCCTTTTATACATGGTTGAGAGTGAGGAGAAGAGAGAGCAAGGGGCAAAGCAAGAACATCTTGTTTGTTACGTCCTAGTGTGTATTGCAGAAAAATTTCAAGCCCCTTTTAAATCTTAAGATTCAATGTGATACTGAAACAACATGGTGCTGCTATGGTGCTGATGTTAGAACTGGTGGAAGGAGTTGTCAGAGCCTGAGAATTGAAACACACTCAGGTGTGATACCGAGAAAGCAGCCTAACATCACCAGTCTTCTTATTTGGATGTGGAAGTCTGTGGCAGCCCAGAAGATTCCGGAGGTTGGGACAAAGAGGATGCAGCATGCGAGTGGGGGTGGGGCTAGAGACCCGTGGCTGTATTATAATACTGTAAATAACCAGCCATATTTTCGCAGATACCAGATATAGGGATATGTGAAATGAGGGACATTTTCAAGGAGGTGATGAAGATCCAAAGAGCAGGTACAGGAGTACGTCAGACAAGGTGGTGCAAGGATAAGTAAGCTCCCTGTGAATTTAGATCAAGTGGAAAAGAGAATCCAAATTAGTAATTTCTGACATTATACTATGCAAGGACTAATCTGAAGGAAACTGCATTAATCTTAAAGAAAACATTGAGATACTTTAAACGGACATGTTAAATTTTTTGTTTGTTTGTTTTGTTACTGTACAGAGCTAGGGGCTCAAAATAGGATAAGATTAATTATAAAAAATAAACTTATATTTAATTTTTTTGCATATTTGAGTAGGAGGGTGCAAATGTTCATCCTCGCCACCCAAGAATAATCCTTAAAACTGCATTCTGAAATTCAGTCTGTTTGCTCTAGGACCATATGTTCTATTCTGTGTCCCAAAGTGTTTCTTGATTATCCCAAAGATTGGTCATCATTGACCTTATGCTTGCCAAACCTAATGACCTCTCTGAAGTCCTTATTATATATGATTTCTTATTATATATGAAGTCCTTATTATATATGACTGTCCTGGGCTGTCTGCTCTCAGATCCTTCCTCACCCTTCCCCTGCTCTGTGATGTACTGCAGGTTCCCAGCCCTTCGTGATGACTCACTTCTGAGTTCAGGCAATAGGAGGAACTGGTTGAAGATTGTAAGGGAGCCTTTTTGCTAACTGCAATATCTAAATCATAACTGAGTCTGCTTCAGTTGTTTTCCAGACACATTTTACTGTGTTTTCAAACATTTATAAGTTTTGATGGTTGCAACATATTACAATGGACTGTTCACTTGTCTTCCCTATCCCCAACCTCAAAAATATTGTAAATTTTTTAACAACTGCACTACCTGACTTATACAGAATAGATATTAAATAGCTATTGGCTAAATGAATGACTAGATGTAAGGGGTGAGGTAATAGAAAAACTTCCCCACCAGAGGGATGTATCAGAATGACCTCTGCCAAGATTCTGATATACTGTTAAGAATCTCTCTCTGTAAATGTTACTCATGGAAGTGTGTCTTGTTCTTGGGTGTGTTAGTGCAGAGAATGGTACAGAAGCTCTGCTCTAAGGAGAAGAGAGCTTCTGATAAAGGCCTGCTACTTGACACAAGACTGGACCAAAAATTAATGTAGATCCAAAGAGGAACAAAAGTGGAAGTGGTGCTTCTTAAACTTTTCCTCCTAAATATCCCTCAGGGCAGAAAAAGGTAAATGTGTACCACTGCAACTGAGCTGGAGGTAGCAGCAGTGTAGATAAGGAAGCCAACCTGTTGCAAGCTGAGAGTTTATCTTTAAAATTAATTTAAATGTAAAGTCTACTCTGCAT
>PVKY010004339.1:0-19480 GCA_004027775.1 Bradypus variegatus
AGCAAAGTCTTTAGCCAATGAGAGTGGGTTAATTTCCTAGCTATAAAGGGGCCTGAATTAATGAATAAATATGTCGGTGAATCTGAAAGAGCAATTAGAGATCTTCCGAAAAGCAAGAGCACCGGCTCCTTCAATTCTCTTCTTTGATGAACTTGATGCTTTAGCAGTTGCAAGGGGCAGTTCTTCAGATGCTGGGAATGCAGCAGACCGTGTTTTGGCTCAGCTCTTAACAGAAATGGATGGAACTGAACAGCTAAATGATGTGACTGTTTTGGCAGCTACTAACCGTCTGGATAGGACACACAAGTTCACCATTCTGTAGGGTAGAATCTGAACATGGCATGACTGGGTTATCTGCTCATTCTCACTAATGACTAAAAAGAAGGTGTTGGCTGGACTGCATTCTCATCAGGAGATTCTCACCAAGAAGAGTCTCATCATGTTCCTCTTCTTAGCTCAAGTGGTTGTGGCAGAATTCAGTTCCTTGTGGAGTCTGTTTCCTCAATGGCTGTCAGCTAGAAGATACTCTCAGCTCCCTGAGGTTGCTCACATTCCTTGCTACAAGTCCTCCTCCATCTTAAAAGACAGCAATGGAGAAACCTCCATCGCATTTTATCCCTCTCATGGTTCAAATTCTCTTTACCTGGAAAAGCCTACTCCCTTGTAAAGGCTCAGCTGATCAGGTCAAGCCCTCCTAAAAGCCAGCTGATTCAGGACCTGAATTATACCTGCAGAAGCCCATCACAGCAGCACCTAGATTAGTGTTTGACTGAATAACTGGGAGAAGGTATGTGTCTAAAGGGTCAGGAGCCTTGAGGTTTCATAGAATTCTGCCTACCACATTGCTTTTCAGCCTCTTCCTCCTACTTCTACCTGACTAATATTCTGGGTACTAAGAATAACTTCTTCCTTTCTTCCAGAATAATTTATTTTTGTCTACATATGATTGGCTACAATCCAGCACATCTGAAATACCCTTTCCCTGAGGAATCTGTTACCTTTTCTCAGATGTAGCATTTCTCTACCTTGCCTTGTCCATATATTTCTTTCTTTAAATCATGTATATATTCTCTTAAATGGAAAAGGATAAATTATTTTAAACTCGATTTTTAAAGGATTTTTAGACATGTTTTCCCAGTCTTTATATAGATGTCACTTTGTAACTCTGATATTCAATATAGTAGAATTGTTGATTTATCACGTTTTCCTTAAACTGAACCCCAAATGTTAAGTTCCACAGTAAGGGGTATTTTATCCAAGTTTTCACTTACACCTGCTACAAAAGACCTTCAGAAATTTGTAAGATAACCTAGAGATTGTAAATTATTCTTGGACTGTTCTAAGGTTTGAAGCCAAATTGAGTTTTTCAAGCTCATCCTAGAATAAATCAAAACCCCTAAGGTAAAGGTACATGACTTAAATTCTATTTAGAATACTTTAGCCTGGGGGTATCTTGATCTCTTGGAGAAAATGCTTAACAAGATCCTGGGCAGACATTGTCTTCAAAGAAAGATGGGAGTTAGAAGTGTTTCTTCTTTTTTACGTTTTAAGTTTTTTGCTTTTTTTTTTTTTTAATGTTTCCTGCCTTGTAGTAATATGTGCTGTTCGAAGGCAGATGCTACATTTCTTTAACAGCAACTCATAAGTGACAATCTTCAACATAACAGAGTTTGAGAAATAAAAGTTTGGGGAATATCTTGCCAAATTTTTAGTCATATTTTTGATACTTTATAAAATGTTACCTTTAATGTCTAAGTTTTAAAAACAATCATCTAAAATAGGGCTTTAATTACCAATATTATTATAAGCTTATAACACCTCTTGACTAATTAATCTTTGCTTCAAGAGGTTTCAGAGAAATATAAACATAAAAACATATGTAGTGTGTTCATGTATATGTATAAATTCATGTGTATTAGTATGCACATACATATATACATATACACTTACATTCAAACTTTGATTACTTTTTAAAAATTAGAAATCCAACTTCTTTTTAACCACCTAATTCTGAATGAACATATTTAAGTTAAGGTACTGGATGTGATTGGTAGCTAAAGAGACAGACTTATTTGCATTAGGTCAAGGTGTCTCTGAGGTCTTTAATTTACTACTCAAATTTTTCAAAATTTGTAATGCTTAATTTGCAATAAGTAAAATAATGAAATCATCACTGACATCAAAATGTAAAATTGATAAATGCTTTTTATGTTATACATTAAACATTAAATACATGCATTAAACATAGTAAATATATTTAAAAAATTAAAAAAAAAAAAATTGTGATCCAGCCTGAAAAATCATCCAAATAGACTGAAATGGTGTTAACGGCAGCCTGCAATAATTAACTGATCCTGCTGTTATTTAAACACTGGATCCTTATACAATACAAAATGGTTTCATCCCCATAAGCACAATCTCCAGTAATCAGCCTCAGTGTCTGTGACAGAGACAAAAAGGAAGAAACCAGGAGGGGAAGAAGTTATCTGCATTCCCATGAGTTAGTGACACAGCACAAGCTCACAGATTAGCAAGCTTCTGGACCCAGCAGTCTCAGCAACAAGACAAGAAAACCCACTTCAGAACTTTTACAAAGCACATGTCATGAAGAATAACATACCTCTGGTACTGAGAACTATTAAGGGAAAAAAAGAATATAACAACTACTTCCTGAACAAAACTTTGAACATTTGTTATGCTGAAGGAAGAATAAATTTTAAAAGTAATTTATTAGTCACAGTGATTGAATGATCAAATCTGCTATAGTTTACAGCAAGAGTATTACTCTGTAAGGAAGTAAATGATTATTCAGAAGGTATGAACAAACAGGAAAACAATACATACACATACAGCCAGAATGCACTTCAGGAAAATAAAGTAGAAAACCAGCTTACCATCAGGTAGTTCATCAGTAGCCTGTGTACCACACAAAACTGTTCCATTGTATGGAGGAAGCTGCACATGAAAGTGGAAAACAAATTTTAATTCAACAAAATGTTAAAACCCAATACATCCTACTTCATTACCACACTTCATTAAAACTATTTATCCATGCAACTTCTCACTGCATTTACCAAAATAACACACATGGTGTCAGTAAAATAGAAATCAATTTCATTTGACTTAGAGACACTTTCAAATATTTACTGCTATTAAATTGATTCAAAACTGAGGTAAAAGAATCCTATTGAAATGGACTTCAGTGGACATGTGAACCAGCTAAACTGAAATGTTCATTCAACACCATTCTCTTCCTGCATTAGTGGCTGACCAGCCGGCACTTCCGGTTCAAGATCCCCACGCTGCAGCACAGCGAGCTGAAGTGGGACCAGGTCTATGGCCAGAGAGCAGAGAAAAGCCCACTGGGAAGTAAAAGCCTGGGAAGGTGGCTCCCTTTGTAACAGTGCCTTAAATAACTGAATTCAAGGCTAGAAATCACATTCCTTGTTTGTACGAGAAAAAAGCAAAACGGCAAATGTCTGATTTCTTTGCAAAAAGCAGGAAGGTATTATGACTATCTCAAATTACTCTTCTTCCTAGTTACACCATAGTATTTATTTAAGAGTTGGGAATGTACAGAATGGACAAGTATGGGATGAGAAAGCTTAGGGTGAAAGGATAAAAGGCAAGTGGACAGATAATGGCTACTTGAAGGCAGAACAAAAGCAGCACTAAAAGCTTCTCTTTCCAAATAGGTTCTCTCCCAGAGAATTAATGACAAATAGGAAGCTAAGAAAAAAAACAGGTAATTCAAAAAGAGATGAACACTTTCAGGACTTCAGGGCTGGACATATTTCTGCCACTTGGGCACCTCAGTATTTGTCACATTAACACAAAAGGAGAAAGCAGGGTGGCTGCACCCCACTTTAGGGCCACCAGGAGCCCCGGCACCAGGCTCTGGCCATGCTCACAGAGCTGAGAGGGCATGTCTGTAAAGGGCAGTGTGCACCACGGCAACACCTCTGGGGAAGCTGTGAATCGGTTTGTGTCCTGAAGGCACAGTAGTTCAGCAAACTCCCATACACAGAATGAGGTCTCTTTTTCTGTCAGTGTAACACTAGGGTGCCACCTGGTGATAGAAATCTATACAATTTTAAGGCACTAACTCTTTGAATCACTGTATTTTCAGAAAATCATTGTAATCACATCAAGAAGCCATCTTTTTCTGAGTCAAAATAAACAGCTTCACAATACTGCATACCAGAATATTTTGCAAAAAAGCAATATCTAATGTTAACATAATTTTATTTGTTTTAAAGTTGAAAATAGGAAACTAAAACCAGTCACTTCACACTTATTCTTTTCTGTTCTGCTTGGGGAAGAGAAGAACTTTGAAGAAAATCTTCAGCCCTCAGAGAGCTAGGCAGGCTGGGAAGACTCCCAATTTCAAGACAGACCCCAGCACTCATCCATTTAAAGCCCCAACCCAAGCAGAGAGCCGCTGGAACACTAGTAATCATCCTTCACCTACCCTCCTCTGCAGGAATCATAAAACCTCACCTAAACTCCCAAACCACCCACCGAGCAACGTGCATACAGGAAAAAAACCATCAATCTGAAAGAACAACAGATGAGGCTGGAGACACACATGCCGAGACAATGGGCTAGAATGACTGCCAACACCGACTGCCTGACGGCAGGACATGCGTAGCAGGTGAGTCTCGTTCCTCTCGTCCACCTAGGGAAGTAGGTAGACACTTCACAGATGAAAAAGCTAAGGGTTCTCAATCCCGTGGCTAGTAAGTGGTACAGGCAGGATCCAATAACACCATCAAATGCCAGAGCATGACTGCTATTTCCTGTTACTGTGTTAAAACACTTACTTTGATTTGCCAATCTGAGAAGGCAACATAACTGCAGGAATTAAATTCTGGAATAAGTGAAAATTAGAATGTGTGTGTGTTTACTGTCTAATTCAACAAATGTCTACCACTCGTAAGAGGCCCTTCAGGAGTCTGTGGTAAGCGGACAGAATAAATATACAGAATAAAACTGTAAGAACTGTCCAAAGTTCCTTCTTGAACCATACAGTTAGTTTTTAACAAATGCAAAATAGAAAATCAACACAAAAAACATACATACACCCCACACACAAATGCAAGCTAGAGCAATGTAAAAAACTGAAAGTGAGTTATAAAGAAAACAGAATCAACTTAGTCTGAAAACAGTGTTCCAGTGTTAAGGTAATCCTTAAGCCCTAACATAAGAGGCTAACATTTTAAAGTCTCTTTCTGGGTCTGCCACTGCTTGTTCCACTCTTTAAAACACCCACATGAACTGTGAATCCTTCCTCTGAGATCCCATTAAGATGCCAGAACGCTGGGAACTAGCTTACCCATGCATCACTACGCACACACAACACACACGCAATCCCCTGCCCTCTCACACACGCCTGCCAACTGGGAGCCCGTGAGCTACGACGGGCTTATTTACTTAGTAACTGGACAAGGTTTGCATGTTGCCTCCGAAGTTAAGATTCTGGAAACTTTCAAGAACAATGAGATTCTTACACCTAGTTTTGAACACCAGTAACATGGTTGATTGAGGAGGAAAAAATGCTTTATCAAGTTCCTAACAGCCAAAACAGTATATGAAAAATAGAACTGAGATTCTAATTTATGCCATGGCCATATGGTAAGAAAAGTGTGTGTATGAGGTGCAATTATTTTACCTCATAGAGAAAAAGCCAAACAAATGATTACACAGTGGAAGTGAGGAAATACCACTTGCTCACACTCTTTCCCTCTCTCTCTCCTTCTCTCTCACTTCCACTCATTCACTCACCAATTCAACCACACGCCAGCTCACAGACACTCACAGCGTAATGTGTAATTATTATAAAGGCAACTCAGCCTAATCGAGTTAACTGACCTGTATTTCCTGTCTGTGGGAGCCACTGGAACCTCATGTGGTTTTGACAGACAATACCGGTCAGAACCTCAGAATGCCAACACATGCTCAAGACCCCAACAAGCCCTGAAACACAACAATTTCTGAGGCTCTTGACTCATTTGGTGGAAACACAGCCACTACTTGTGCACATAAAAAGTCTGGTCTAAGTTTACCATTCTACATCCTTTTTACCTATTCCCACTTATCATACATTAGGTATCAGACCAACATTAGTTTACTTCCCAACATTTCTACAAGGTAAAGAGGCCTCTACATTTTTCAATTTAAAAAGAAAAACACACACAAAAATGAAAGCATGGCAAGATTAACAACACTGCCCAAGAGCCTAAGTGGCTTAAAAAGACACCTGTTAACATCAGCAGACACAACACAACAGATGCACAGGAGACTGAATTGAATGCATTCATTTTCGACAATGAAATCTGCTATAAGCTTATTTTCTTTTATTTCCTTTTTTCCCCTAAAAAGAAGCAAGTACAAATCTTTCTTACATCTGTATAGCTCAAATGCCTTCAACAGGTTCTCACTTAACCCTACCTTTGTGATTCTAAAAATTGTTAGAATTCAAGAAGCCAAGGTGAAGAGGAGTGAAGGGCTTGTCAAAGTCACATGTAAGTGGCCCAGGCAGGCCTCAACTCTGGCGTCTGACTCCTAATCTAAGGAGTTGGCTCCCTGCCCATTTTACCAATAAAAGAACCCTATACGGACTTCGGGGAAGACAGGGGAGTAGGTGAGGTGGAACCATCTTCTCTTCCATGAAAGTAACTTAGAGAGGATGCCCAGGACTGCAGTTTCGGGGTGTGAACTGGCATAGAGGAGGGTGTGACTGGCACAGTATGTGGAGGGTACACTGACAAAAAACAGAAGAGAGACGGAGGCTCAAGGGACAGGGGAGTTTGTTCCTGGACCACTTTCTGAGCGGCAGCAACAAGATGGCTGCCAGGCAAGGGAGTGAGCAATGGGCTCTCTGCTCCCATGCACCTACCTTGACAGCTAGCTGGGCTGATGATCCTCCACAGCTAGACAGCGGGGAGCTCCTGTGAAGGAACCCAGCAGGCAGCATTTGCTCTCGCCCAACGGAAGTCTGGGGGGGGCAGCGGCAAGAAGTGGTGAGAAGCAGGGACGGGAGAGGTGCCATACCGATGATCAGGGGGCCCTCCCAAATCCCAGAGACTCATGGGTGCATGGCAAGCAGGGGGTGGGCAGGCAGGGCCCACCTTCCATTTGCAGGGTACTCTTGATTGGGCTCCCTGCCTACCTGCTCAGGGCCCATGTCACAGCACTGGGAAGGCAGTCCCCACTGAACATGGAGAACCAATGCACTGATTGGTCCCCCCACCCAGTTTGGACATCACCCACTGCACAGAAATTTGACAGCTTGAGAGGGCCACCTGCTAGTAGATTAGGGAAACCACACTCCAGCAAGCTACAGTTTTACCAAATTAAATAAGTGCTCAAATAATCCTGCATTTCCCAAAATAAACCTATCAAGACAAGCAAATGCCCCAAAGCCAACAGAAAATTGCAAAGTACCTGAAGAATCTAGAAGATATGGACAAGGCAAACGAATAAATTAAAAAGCCAGAAGAGACACAAAATTTGAAGCAATTAATTAAAGAAGTACAAACAAATCCCCAAAACAACTTCAACGAGATGGCTAAAGACATAGAGGAAATCAAGAAGACTCTATAAAAGCATAAAGAAGAATTTGAAAGAGTAAATGAAAAAATAGCAGACCTTATGGAAATAAAAGACACTGTGGATCAAATTAAAAATATACTAGAGACACAAAATAGATTTGAAGAGACAATAGAGGATAAAGTGATTGAATGCAAGCACACAAAAGAACAAATGAGGAAAAACATTGAAAAATTTGAAATGGATCTCAGAGAAATGATGGACAACATGAAGCAAACAAACGTAAGAATCACTGATGTCCCAGAAGGGAAAGAGAAGGGCAGAGGGCTAGGAAGAGTGTTTCAAGACATAGTTGAGGAAAACTTCTCAACTATGCAAATATGCATATCAAAGATGCCCAACAAACTCCAAATAGAATAAATCCAAATAAACCTACTCCAAGACACATGGATTAGACTGTCAAATGCTGAAGGGAAGGAGAAACTTCTGAAAACAGCAAGAGAGAAGCGATTTACCACATACAAGGGAAATAATATAAGACTAAGTACTGACTACTCAATGGGCACCCAGGAGGCGAGATGACATATTTAAGATTCTGAAAGAGAAAAACTGCCAGCCAAGAACTCTATCCAGCAAAGATGCCCTTCAAACTTGAAGGAAAGTTTAAAATTTTCACAGGGAAACAAATGCTGAGAGAATTTGTTAACAAGAGACCTGCCCTGCAAGAAATACTAAAGAGAGCTCTACCAGCTGAGAAAACCAAAGGGAGAGCGAGGTCTGGAGAAGAGCACAGAATTGAAGAGTATTAGTAAGGGTAACAAAGGAAAAAGAAAGAGAAAGAGAGAGAAAAGGGGGGAAAAAATAGATCTAACAACTAAAAACCAAAGGATAAAATGGCTGATTCAACAACTCCTTCCACAGTAATACAGGAAAAAGAGAGAGAGAGAAAAAGGGGAAAAAAATAGATCTAACAACTAAAAACCAAAGGATAAGATGGCTGATTCAAGAACTCCTTTCACAGTAATAACTTTGAATGTGAATGGATTAAACTCTACAATTAAAAGATACAGACTGGTAGACTGGATTAAAAAGTATGACCCACTGATATGCTGTTTACAAGAGACTCATCTTAGAGACAAAGATGGACACTATATATTAATAAAAGGGATAATTCACCAAGAAGAAATAACAATCATAAATGTTTATGCATCCAATCAAGGAGCTCCGGAATACATGAGACAAACACTGAGTAAACTGAAGGGGGCAACAGACAGATCAGAAATAATAGTGGGAGACTTAAAACACCACTCTTCTATAGACAGAACAACTAGACAGAGGAACAATAAGGAAACTGAGAACCTAAACAGTATGATAATGAATTAGAATGAACATATACAGATCATTACATACCAAAGTATGAGGATATACACTCTTCTCTAGTGCCCATGGAATGTTCTCCTGGATAGATCATATGCTGGGGGCACAAAACAAGTCTTACTAAATTTAAAGATTCAAATTATTCAAAACACATTCTCTAACCACAATGTAATGCAACTAGAAATCAACAACCACCAAAGAACCAGATCTTTCACAAATATATGGAGGTTAAACAACACACTCCTAAACAACTAGTGGGTCAAATAAGAAATTGCAAGATAAGTTTGTAAATATCTAGAAATGAATGAAAATGAGAACATAACATATCAAAACCTGAGGGATGCAGCGAAGGCAGTGCTGACAGGGAAATTTATAGCTCTAAATGCATATATCAAAAAGTAAGAAAGAGCTAAAATCAAAGACCTACCTTAACTAAACTGAAGAGGCTAAAGAATGATCAGCAAACTAACCCTAAAGCAAGTAAACGAAAAGAAATAACAAAGACTAAAGCAGAAATAAATGAGACGGAAAACAAAAAAAACAATACAATAAATAAAAGTAGGTTCTTGAAAAGATCAACAAATTGATAGACCCTTCGCTAGACTGACAAAATCAAAAAGAGAGAAGACCCAAATAAACAGAATAAGAAACAAGACGGGGATAATTACTATAGATCCCAGAGAAATTAAAAAGAAAAAAATCATAGGAGAATACTATGAACAACTGTATGCCAACCAGCTAGACAATTCAGAGGAAATGGACAATTTCCTGGAAACACATAAAACAATCTTGACTGACCCAAGAAGAAACAGAAGACCTCAACAAACCAATCACAAGCAAAGAGATCCAATCAGTCATCAAAAATCTACCTACAAATAAAAACCCAAGCCACAGCTAGATGGCTTCACAGAGGAATTTTACCAAACTTTCCAAAAAGAATTGACGCCATTCTTGCTCAAACTCTATGAAAAAAATGAAGAAAAAGAGAAACTACCTAACTCATTTTATGAAGCTAATTATCTCTCTGCTACCAAAAACACAGATAAAGATACTACAAAAAAGGAAAACTTAGGCCAATCTCCCTAATGAATACAGATGCAAAAATCCTAAACAAATACCTGCAAATCAAATCCAAAGGCACATTAAAAGACCAACTGGGGTTCGTTCCTGGCATGCAAGGGTGGTTCAATATAAGAAAATCAATTAATGTAATTCGACACAACGAATCGAAAGGGAAAAATCAGATGATCATCTTGATATATGCTGAAAAAGCATTTGACAAAGTTCAATATACCTTTTTGAAAAAAACACTTTAAAAAGTATGAATTGAGGGAACCTTCCTCAATATGAAAAAGGGCATATACGAAAAACCCATAGCCAGCAAAGTACCCAATGGTGAGAGGCTGAAAGCCTTTCCCCTAAGATTAGGAATGAGACAAGGATGCCCACTGTCATCTCTGTTATTTAACAATGTGCCAGAAGTTCTAGCCAGAGCAATTTGCCAAGACAAAGATAAAAAAGGTATCTGAATTGGAAAGGAGGAAATAAAACTGTCATTATTTTCTGATGATATGATTTCATATTTGGAAAATCCTGAGAATTCAACTAGAATGCATGCTACTTGAGCCAATAAATAAATTCAGCAGAATGGTGGGGTATAAGATTAATGCACATAAATCAGTGATGTTCCTATACACTAGTAATGACCTAACTGAAGAGGCAATCAAAAAAAAAAAAAAAAAAAACAATTCCATTCACAGTAGCAGCTAAAAAAAATCAAGTACTTAGGAATAAACTTATCCAAGGATGTAAAAGACCTCTACAGAGAAAATTACAGTTTTACTAAAAGACATAAAAAAGGACCCAAATAGGAGGAAAAATATTCCGTGCTCAAGGACAGGAAGACTAAACATTGTTTGATGTCAACTCTACCCAAACTGACAATTTCCTGGAAACACATGAACACAATTCCACACAAAATTCCAATACCCTACTTTGCAGACTTGGAAGTGCTAGTTATCAAATTTATGTGGAAGGGAACGGGGCCTTGAATGGCTAAAAATATCCTAAAAAAGAAGAATGAAGGAGAAAGACTTACACTTTCAGACTCTGAAGCCTACTTACAAAGCTGCAGTGGTCAAAACAGCATGGTATTGGCATAAAGATAGACACATTGATCAATGGAATCGAACTGAGTGTTCAGAAATAGATCCCCAGATATATGGCCGAGTGGCCTTTCATAAGGCCCCCAAATCCACTGAACAGGGACAGAACAGCCTCTACAATAAATGGGGCTGGGAGAACTGGATAGCCATAACCACAAGAATGAAAGAGGACCCCTATATCTCACACCTTATACAAAAATTAACTCAAAAGTGGATCAAAGACCTCAATATAAGAGACGGTATCATAAAACTCTTAGAAGATAACGTAGGGAAACATCTTTAAGACCTAGTATTAGGAGGCTGCTTCTTAGACCTTATACCAAAAGCACAAGCAACGAAAGCAAAATAGATAAATGGGAACTCCTCAAACTCAAAAGCTTTTGGGCCTCAAAAAACTTTGTCAAAAAGGTGAAGAGGCACCCAACTCAATGGGAGAAAATAGTTGGAAACCGTATGTCTGATAAGAGACTGATATCCTGCACATATAAAGAAATCCTACAACTCAACAACAATAGTACAAACAGCCTAATTGTATAAAAGATATGAAAAGTTATTTTTCCAAAGAAGAAATACAAATCACTAAAAAACACACGAAAAAATGTTCATTTTCACTAGCCATTAGGGAGAAGCAAATCAAAACACAATGAGATACCATCTCACACCAATAAGAATGGCTGCCATTAAACAAACAGAAAACAAATGCTGCAGAGGGCATGGAGAAATTGGAACTATTATTCATTGCTGGTGGGAATGTATAATGGTACAACCACTGTGGAAGACAGTTTGGTGGTTTCTCAGAAAACTAGATATTAAATCACCCTACAATCCGGCAATTCCACTTCTCAGTATATACCCAGAAGATTTGAAAGCAGTGGAACAGACACTTGTACACTGATGTTCACAGCATTGTTCACAATTGCCAAGAGAAGGAAACAATCTAAGTGTCCTTCAACAGACAAGCGGATAAACAAAATGTGGTATATATATATACAATGGAATACTACGCAGCAGTAAGAAGGAACAAGGTCCTGAAACATATGGCAACATGGATGAACCCTGAGGAGATAATTCTGAGTGAAATAAGTCATACACAAAAGGAGAGATACTGCATGTTACCACTTCTATGATCTCTCTGAACAATGTAAAACCAATGTCTTATAATATAGAATATTGGGGACCTAGTGATAGCAGCTAGTAAGGGGGAATGATAAGCTAATAGGTTCAGATATGTTAATACTGGTGAATTCAAAGTATAGTAATGGACAGGGGTGATTGACTGTCTGTCAATGGGATTATAAGCATCAGCCTTCTATTAAAGGCAAATAGAATTGAAAGAGATTCTTGAAAGGCATGTTTCCCACCGATCAGCACCACAAATATAGATAGGAGCTTGCATGATGTACTTCTAAGGTATGACACTAGCACAGCGAGTTGACAACAGAAGGATATACGGGGAAAATCTACAAATTGCATACTAGGGACTATAATTAATAGGAATACCATACTAGTACTACACAAATATTAGGGACAAATAATTAAGGGCTGACAAGAACTATGAGATGTTTTGGGTCATGAGAACTGCTTAAAACAGAGAGTGATGAGGATTGTACAACTAAGTGACAATAATGTGAGATATGGATGAATTATCGTGGACATAACATATGCTATGTGAACTTAGGAACACCCTACTTTATAAGTCAAGCCCTCAATCTTTTTTTTCTTTTTAATATTCCTTTTATTGAGATATATTCACATACCATGCAGTCATACAAAACAAATCATACACTCGATTGTTCACAGCACCAATACAGAGTCCTGCGTTCATCACCAAAATCAATCCCTGACACCTTCATTACCACACACACAAAAATAACAAGAATAATAATTAAAGTGAAAAAGAGTAAAGTAAAAAAGAACACTGGGTGCCTTTGTTTGTTTGTTTCCGTCCCCCATTTTTCTACTCATCCATCCATAAACTAGACAAAGGGGAGTGTGGTCCTTATGCAAGCCCTCAATCTTGAAGCTTGTTTGGCTGAAATACACGGTCGTAAAGGGGAGGCTAAGCCCACCTAAAATTATGCCTAGGAGTCACCTCCAGAGAACCTCTTTGGTTGCTCAAATGTGGACTTTCTCTCTCTAAGACCAACTCTGCAAATAAATTCATCACCCTTCCCCTGACATGGGACCAGACCCCCCAGATGAATGTGTCTCCCTGGAGATGTGGGACACATATTCCAGGAATGAGCCTGACCCTGGCATAGAGGGATCAAGAATGCCTTTTTAACCAAAAGGGGGAAAAGAAAGGCAACAAAATAAGGTTTCAATGGCTAAGAGAATTCAAGGAGTCAAGAAGTTGTCCTGGAGATTACTCCCATGCAAGTCTCTCCTACATATGCCAAATAACCACAATATGATAAGCCCAAATCAACAACAGTCCCGAAAACCTTAAAGAATATCCAGTTCCCTGAGACTCTATAAAGGTTTCACTCACTCCCTAAGTCTACTCTTCAGAAACTTACATTCTTCAGAGAATTCCTATGCCAGCTAAGTCCCCAAACCCAGAGGCAATAGCCTCTTCAAGACCATCAACCAGATGTGTCCCCTTTTCTCATAAAGTTGACACCCCTTTCCAACATGAACAAGTTAGGGTGGTCACTGCCTAGACATCCCTGAAGATTGGAAAATGATTAAATTAGAGGAAGGGGTAGAACATACAAGATGGAATTTAACAAAGGATTACGAACACTGAATCTTTATATAATTTTCTTTTTTTTAATTGTTAGGGTAGTAGAATAGTTAGGAGAAAAGAACTGAAATGGTGGAACTGTAATACACAGCATCCTTTGAAATCTGTTCTACAGCTACCTGTTAAATTGTAATTTGAAAGCTATCACCTTTTTGTATATATTTCACAGGGAAATAACTGAAACTATGGTACTGTAACTCATAACAACTTTGGAAATTTCCTACATAACTACTTGTTAAATCATACTTTGAAAGATATTACCTTTTTGTATATATGTTATATTTCAAAACAGGAAAATAATCAAAACTGTGGAACTGTAACCTATAATAGTCTTTGAAATTTGCTAACTACTTGTTAAATTGAACTTGGAAAGTTATATTCTACAATAAAAAAATACGATTCAAAAAAGCCCTATTCATCTGCATTGTACATGTTTATGTATACTTGGGTGAATTTATCAAATTAGGGATCTAAGACTAGTCAAGTTTTATAAAAGGTTAACTAAGATTTTATTTGCTATATAGGAGGGATCCAAGATGGCGGATCAGGAGAGAAGGACCAAAATACTCCTCGGTGAAAAACACTAGATAAAAGACAGAAAGTGCTCCAGAGCAGCAGTCCCAGGGTCTACTGGCTGGACAGGGTCTGCTACATCCCCAGTGACCGTGCACTTGGTGAAACCGAGAGTCTGCGTGCGGAACGAGTGAGCTTTTGGGCGGCTGGGGAAATGGCGCTCGGCGGCCGCGGTGGGCAGAAACCTGGGGTTGGCATTTGGAGGCGGGTCAGTTTGAAAACCCAGAGGATGGCTGCAGATCCAGCAGAGAGCGCCACGCAATCACGCGCGGTGGGGAGTGCCTTGCACGCCCCGGGCACCCGCCTCAGTATCTGGCGTGGGTGACAGCCTTTCACACACCTGCAGCTATTTGTCCCAGAGCCAGGAACGGGCTGCTGCAGCAGGCAGAGAACCGCGAAAGCGGGAAGTTCCCAGGCTGGGAGACGCCCCTTTGCAGTGCGGCAGCTGAGAGCTCCCCTTGGGGACTCCACTCATCTGTGATGTTGCGCAGTCTTCCTCCGCAGAGGCCCATGGAGGGCACAGCTTAGAGTGGGGATCACATACCAATCCCGGGGACTTGTGAGCCCCTGGCAGAGAGTGACTGCGGGGAATCTGAGCTGAAGGGCTGGACTCGTGCAACAGCCCCAAGGTTTTCCAGTCACAGCCCCAGGAATGGCTGGGAGTTCTGGGTCTTAAAGCCGTCTGCCCTAACTGCACAGGGCATGCCCCCCTCCCTCACAGCTGGCGGTCCCAACTGCAAACAGAAAATTGGTGCACTGATTGGACCTCCACAAGGTTTAGACCCCCACTCACTGCACAGACGAAGTTGGGGAGAACTGGCTTGAGGGTAACAGGTGGCTGGGGGCGCCATCTGCTGGTAGGTCAGGGAAAGTGTGCTCCACCAAGCTGTACGGCTGTCAAATTAAAGATAATTGTTCAAACAAGCCCTCATATCCTAGAAGAACCCTATCAAGATAAGCAAATGTCAAGAGGCCAAAAACAACAGAAAATTTTGAAGTATATGAAGAAACCAGAAGATATGGATAACCCAAACACCCAAATCAAAAAACCAGAGGAGACACAGAACCTGGAGCAATTAACCAAAGAAGTAATCACAAAGAACAAGATCATGGCTCAAGATATAAAGGACATCAAGAAGACCTTAGAATAGCGCAAAGAAGAATTTATAAACGGATAACTACATCGTAAACATTTTGGAAAACTCATTATCATAAAGATATTAATTTTCCTACATTTGATCCAAATTTTCAAGCAATTCCAATCAAAATTTCAGTAGTTTTTTCATGGAATTTAATATGCTGATCATAAAACTCATGAGATAAAGGAACAGCATAGCCCAAACAATAAGAAGAAGATGTGTGCCCTACCAGAAGACTTTTTATAAAGCTACAGCAAGGAAAACAGGTGGTAATGGCACAAAGACAAAGCACGAAGACCAAAGAGGGGACACAGAACCTGACGTAAGCACCATGGAAACGTGCCCACATATGGGGGTGCATTACAACTAAGGTCTGAGTTCTCAGCAAATGGTTCTGGAACCACTCGCTATTGGCATGAAGGGAGGGGAGGGTCAGAGGGGAGAGAACCCCACCTCAGACAAGTATACAAGTCAATAACTCAGTTGCAGGTGTCTCACACACTGAAATGTGAAAATGAAAACTTTAAAACCTTTAGAAGAAAACATTACATTATCTTAGGATAGGACAGACTTTCTTAAAGATATTTTTAAAATATAAAAACCCACAAATCATGAAGAGAAAGATAAAAACATTTGACATTAAAGTTAAAAATGTACTCCTGTAACCTTGGAGATGGGGTGGGGCATCATACACGAGGTTTAAAAGCTCCCATGCTTGAGCTGTATGTTTGAAAGTGGTTAAAATGTGAAATTTTAGGTTGTACAGAATAAAAATTTTAAAAACCACAGAACCACACAGCACAGAATGAACCCTAATTAAAACTATGGATTACAGTTAATAGTATAATTACAATAATATTGTTTCATCAACTGTAATAAAGGTACCACACTAATGTGAAATGTTAAAGATAGGGAAAACTGTGTGTGAGGGGGTGGGTATGATAAATCTGTACTTTCTGCGTGCAAACCTACAACTTCTCTAACAAATGAAAAAAGAGGGGGTGTTGCAAAGAAGCCTTCTGCTTCTCTCCCTTCTTCAGCAAATTTGGCTAGCAGACACACAAGGGGGTGTCTGGTACTAGAGATCAGAGTGGCCCCCCAAAAGGAAGGTCTGGCCAGCCATCCTAAAAGGACAGGAGACAGAGCAGGTAGGTAATCCTGCAATTGCCAGCCATCCTTCTTTTCCAGAAACACATGTGGGAAGGTGTAAGCCTAGGCAAGCGTGAGCCCCCAGCTGAAACAGAAAACAAAACAAACAAAGAAAAACACATACTAGGAAAAGATACCTATAAAATACAAAAACTTATTAATCCTATAAATGAATAAGAGAAAGTAAAACCTCTGATAGAAAAACAGGCAAGAGCTATGGGTCAGGTAATTCACGGAAGAGACATCTATATCACCACTGGACACATGAAAATAAAGAACAGTAGAGCACCGTTTGTAATCTGGGAAATGTAAATTAAAACAACAAAAATCCATTTGTTACCTATCAGATTAACAAATATTAAGTATGTCAATGCCAAGATCTAGCAAAGATTTTTTTTAAAAAGATAGCAAGAAAACTCATGTGCTGCTGGTGGGAATGCAAACCGTTAAAACCACTTTAGAGAGCATATAAGCAGGAGCAGCTGGGAAACTGAAAATGCCCGTCTCTGCAGAACCCAGCCACTCTACTCCCAGTACCATCATCCTGGAGAAGCCCACAAAGGAGGAGACATGACAAAATACATTTACTGCAACATTTTTGTAGCAGTGAAACCAGACCTAAATAAATGGCCTTCAACAAGAAAACAGGTAAATAAATTGTGGTGTATTTAACCAATGGTATCCAACAATTAAAACCAAAGAACAAGAACAAAATGTATCAGTGTAGATAAATCTAAAGAGATTTAAGTAGTAAAACTCTAAAGAGCATAATGTTAGCTTAAAATAAACAACAAAACAATAAATATCGTATGATACTAATAATGTGGCATTTTGAACCACATAAACAATATAATGTACTATTTGTTGACAGACATGTTATGTAGTAAAAGTTTACAGTAAAACCATAGTCAAGAAACAACACTTACCAATTTCAACAGAGTCAGTATATCTAGGGAAGAAGGGGAATGAGATGAGGGAGGGGTAAAATGGAAGCTTCAATTGTATCTAAGTTTATTCTATTTTTAAAAAGTCTGAAGCAAATATGGCAAAATGTTAATATTAGTCAAATCCAGACAGTGGGTTCACAGGCATTTATCCTATTAGTCTCTGCTCATTTCTGTACTTTGAAATTCTTTATTAAAATACATTAATTAAAAAAATTAAAACTGAAACATAACCATTAATTTTATCAACACAGGTACTCACTAAACAAAATTTTGTCTTACCTCAACTGAAGAGCGAGGAGTCACAAAGAACTGATTGAACTCATCGGGACTAAAGTCTCCAAAAATATACTGCAAAAAATAAGAGAGTACCAATCACACAAAATATACAAATTATATATTTTCCAAAAATGCTATAAATTATAATAATCCTAAGAAATATTTGTGCCAGAATCTCCAAGATCCTTTCTGAATGAAACAAACTGAAGGTCTGCAAATTGAGGTATCCAGATGTAGTATTTTCCAACTACAAAAGTGAAAACACTACTTAACCTTTTCTACAAATTGCTAAAGAACACTCTGAAATTGGTAAAGCTTATTTGAAACAAGTCAATTTTGTTTACCAAATTCATAAAGTAGAGTCCTGCTTGCAGGAGAATTTTTTTGGTTCACAAAAATTTCCAGTTGTTCCATTTACCCTTCTGCCGACTCATGTCACTACCTCCATTTCCGTTTCTGCTGCCATACGTAAAAAGGAAAGCAGAAAATGTAGTTCAAGCGGGAAAACAGGGAAACTCATCTGATAATGATCATTAAATATATATATAAATATTTTAATTTAACAATGTATTTGAACATGATGCACAGATGCACATACTATTAAGTAAACATAAACCAACTTGTATCCTGGATGTGACTGGCGTCTTGGAAAAACAGTTGGTTAAACAGCATATGAGTTTGGCAAGTGCCTACCAATTCATATTCTCCCTGGAGCTTAAGAAATAAGTGATTGTCAAGGACTGATATGTCTAGATTTCTACAACAGAGATCATCCAACAGCTATTAATCCATTCAATCAATAACTGCACAGAACCTACTGAGCACCACGCACTCTGACTGCCCTGGGGATAAAAATGAGGAGCAGAGCTGTGGTTTCTCTGCTCCAAAGGAGCTTACGTTGTAGTAACTTACAGGGAAATTTACCAGCATGTGGGTGAAAAATAACCAGTAACCAAACCTTATATACGTGGGTAACACCAGTTTTTTTTCTGTAGATGTGAATAAACGGTAACTAATTCTCACACCCTGTTGGTAAGAATGCACAGGAGAAAACATTTCTGGATAGTTTTTAGCAATGCCGATAAAAACAGCAAAATGGTAAATAAACAACAAAAACGAAAACACCTTCATGTAGAATTTACATATATTTGCAGAGATCCACAAAGAACTGTGCATTGACAGACGGCATTAGTAAAACTAAGCAGTGTCCCAAAATGGTCTAAAATACACCCATGTGAGCTGACACCTTCTCGTTATCACTGGAGAAAGGCTTATATTAATTTCACTCTGGCACAATACAAAGTAATGGAATGAAAAGGCATCTTTAGTTAAAAAGAAAGCAGAAGAAAGGGTGGGGGGTGACACTGCTGGCTGGTATTCCATTAGAATCCCACTGCAGAGAACCTGTGTAAGTCTAGAATAAACCACAAAACTTACTTAGGATAAAATGAAAAGACACTATTTTCTTCTAGTCTGTTTGTCTTTTCAGTATCTGTTCCTTTATGCCTGACTTATTTCATTCAGCACGATGTCTTCAGAGTTCATCCACGTAGTAGC
>PVKY010004340.1:0-19485 GCA_004027775.1 Bradypus variegatus
GTCGAATTCAGTTATTACCTGCACAAATCATTAGACTCTGTGAAATTGTCTCAAAAGTTTAAATTCAATGCAAAATTTTAGTAAATAGAGCATCTACAACTAACATGACTTACATAATGTGATAAAGAAGCCTATTTTTTTTGCTGTTTCTAGCACCACCTATCTTATTAAAAAATCTCAAAGCTGTCTTTTGGTCAACCACAACCAGCAACAGAAAGGAACATGAGATATTTTAATAACTGCCTTCAAACCTCATGCTTCTATCACAAGATATCTATTTTAAATGATTTGCTTTTGAAAGCTTTATAGCACTATTATTGCATCGATTCTCAGTTTTAAATAGGCATAATATTTCATGCCCATCATCAAACTGTGAATGAAGCATCATGTAAATCATCTGAAAAAAGCAATAGCTGATAAACCACATGATTGAAATTTTTAAAAATAGGTGTATTCTACAGTAGTTAAAGGTCAACTTCTATGTACTCTACTTGGAACATCAGGAGAGCCACATCTTTCAAATAAAACTAAAATTTAGTCTAATTTCTTAGTAAATGATAAAAAATTTTAAAATATTTAAACTTTGGTTTGGAAATTTATCTATATAGTAATTTTTATATTGGATAAAGTGCCCATTACCACTGATTATTTGTTTGAAAATCTATGAATTTTTACAGGTATGTATATACTTAAGATTACAGAAAATAAATTAGGTAACATATTTATATCAAAATTCATGTGGAATGAAATGATTTTCTTTTAATGGGAGATTGAAAGTTATAAAAATAATAAATGCTTGAAAGTGGTGTTCTTATAGATTTTTCAATTTTTAAAGTTATATGTGAGAATCAGGGAAAATAAGTTTTCTATCTTAGCAACGAATAAATACATTCCTAGTAAACAAATTTGAGAATTAGAATTTACTTTAACGTTATATTAAACTTAACTAAGTTCAGTGCAACAGCCATTTTACATAATAGCTACTTTAGAAAGGACAGTAATTATGGAAAACTATAAAATTTCATATTAACATACATCCTGAAAGAATAGCATTGCTTTCACTAAATCAACAAATATATTTTCATACGGACCATGCGCCAGACACTGGCCTAAATGTTTAAAAAGGCTATACCATTGCTATGCTATTTTAAAATTACTTATCCTAAACAAATGTTGGTCCTTTCACTTAAACAGAAAAAAACAACATAGTAATCTTCCTCACTCTTTCAAAAACTGTAATTAAGTTTAATAGCACAAACATTTACACAAAGAATAAACATTTGCAAAGGCCCATGTTTATTCTTTATCCACTACATTTACATACAGTGGGTTTCAAAGAGCTGTTTGTGATGGTCTCACTAGACTGAAATGTGTATGAGGATGGATCTGTGTTTTGGGGAGCCTCACATTATTATCTGCATACATATATACACATGCACGCAACTCACACAGGACACAGTAGGATGAATCTGCAAACCATTTTTTTGGTGCTATTCTGCCCTAGTATTACTTCAAATAAATACTGAAGGATGAAGAAATGACAGTAAACATGTTTCCACATGCGCTGTGTTTTAAAAATTTGAGTAAAAATCTTGAGGACCAATTTCATGCTTGGCGTCAAGATGAACTATGTGGGGAATACCTTTGAATGATTTCTGTCTTTTTCAGAGCTTCTTTTTTATTTTTTTAGTTGGGTTATAGATTTGCCTACATCTACATATAAAATAAAGAGTAGAATTCAGTTTTTTTTTTTAAAAAAAGCTTTCTTTGAAATGGAATCCTAAAGAGGAAGCAGGGTCTTGAGACTCTAAATTCAGCTCTCCTGTATCCAAGGACCATGTAGGCCGAGTGACTGATTGACTATTATAGTTCCCAACAGAGTTAGTACACAAAATCAGATTTTCTAGGTTGTATTCCAAAGTTGTTTCCACGACAGGATACACTGTCTCCATTTAAATAATCTTGTAACTGAGGAAAAAATGAAATTTGAGGATTTTCTATGTAATTGCCTCAATTCTCCATTTTGCTTTATCTTTTTAAATTCTGCCAGAGTCTGTTTAAATAGTTAAGCAAACAAACTGCATCAAACTTGACTCATGAAGTAAGCATTCTATGACTTTAATCTCCCCGTAGCTATGTGTATAACAATCCAGGATATCTGTAAAGCTTATCCTAATATATTTGTATTACACAAGGAAAAGACGTTTATCTCATGTCTGCTTTGGAGGGATTGAGTATTACTTATAACATTCATTCATTCATTCATTCATCCTGGAGGCCAAAAGCAAATGGAATATCTGGAAGGTATATAAAGACTGTCTTAAATAAGTTACTTTTAGTTAATCTTGGGACTTGTTTTAACCAGATCTTAAAAATGGCTGCATTTGCTCACAGAGATAAAAATTAAATTCAAACAATTATTCTCACTCATGTATTGGATGCAAATAAAAAAAAACAAGAAATATACATTTTCTAATTGACTTATGTAATTTTTATGAAAATAAGTTTTAAGGAACCGTGTTCTCTATAAGCACAGATTTTATTCAAGTATAAAAATAGACAATACTTTCAAATATGCAATTATGACACAATCGTAATATAATTTGCCAACTCTTTAAAAAAGTTTATCATAATATAAACATGCATTTTAGCCAGCAACATAGTGTTAGTAAATTGATTACAATAGCATAAGTAATTTTTAGCTTGAAATTTAATTGGGCAGGTTTCAGTATTGATTTGAAATTAATAAAATAAATGTAGTAAGCCTTATTTAAAATCCTTTGAACTAATAGTTTCAGAATTCATTAAATTAAAAAAAAACTTTTGTTTCTAGCTACAGGTGACGGATATAAATTTTCAGATGCTGTGGATTATTAGTGTATCTCAAAGGGTATTTCTACGTGCAAAGCAATTGAAAAGTGTTGTCTTTATGTTGGTATAGATATTATAATACTTTTTGTTGGTTTTAAAGATGAGATTGTCTTACTTAGACCATGTTATTAATAACCAGAATAGAACAGAACTCAAAACATTCGGATAGTCACAAAGTCATTATCTGGACAACAATACAAACACTTAAGATATATTGATTTTATTGTTAGGCTGCAATCAACAAATTCACCAAACTAAACCCATTTCAAGAAACTTAAACTTTCATGTCTGTTTTTGAGCTTATAATTTTTTGGATGAACTGCAATGTTTTATCAATTAAAAAACTTGTTTTACATACTCATGCAAAATATTTTGTAGAATGAAATTCAAGAGTTTTTGGTCATGATTTAAGGGATAGGTGCCAAGAAAAAAAAAAAAACACAAAACCCTCAAAACATTTTAAAAACAAATTGACTGCAAAACTGTTTGCTTAAAACTAATTTAGCATTTATGTTTATAGATGTATAGCTGCCAATACCTATATATGATAGCTAAATGCAATAATAAATCTTTAAGTATTCTGCTGTCATTAATATATTTTCTTATTGAAAATATTTATCTCCAAAGGAAATGTAACTTTCAAATAAAATACGCAGAATACACTCCTAAGATTGTAAGAACATCATTCTGTCATGTCTGTGATACAAGCATAACTGAAACTGTACAATAGTGGAAAGAATGGTGAATACTTATGAAAGTTGTTCACAAACTGTCTTCTCTATGTCCCTAGTCTTTTTCCCCTGTCCTTCCAGAAAACACTAAATCATTCCCTATGTATCTATCATCACCAGCTTGTTTTTATATTTTTCTATTGGAAAATTTGCCATTATTGATGTGGAATATAATAAGAAAAATGATAATAAGATTTGTGGAATTTTCCATCCATCAAAATGCTACTTTATCATTGCTCTCCTTTGCCTGGGCATTCACTGGGAGCTTGGTTCTGGTTCTAGACTGGCACTGCTGTGACACCAAGAACTATATTACTCTACAGTTACCAGTGGCCTCAGGGAGAGATCCTGGCTCTAGGATATAATTATTTATTTAAAAAACATATTTGGTCAGAGTTGTCAGTCCAGTACTGCTTTGTAGTCACATAGGGGGTGTCACAGTTCTCAGTAGAGCTTTAACCTTGAATACCATCATTCCTTGCAATTCTGTTCTAGTAAAAACATCAAAACACAGTTAATGAACACAAAGAATTAAAAAAAAAAGAAAATTATTTTTAAAATGCAGTTTCCACCAAGCTTCTTACCTGGGACTCTAACAAATCATCAACTAAGATGGCTTCTTATGTCTATTACTGAATATCACAGTACACAATTTCAGTATTCATAGATATTATATAAATTTCAATGGGAACCCTAAAATCTTCCATCGATAAGCTATAAGCTGTGTTCATAACAATTTTAATATTGAAGCAGACTTGACTCAAGCAAAAATAGTGGTCAAAAGCAATTTAAGTTTCCTCCCTCCCCTTCCACTGTGCCCTATTACTGTCAAATGAATCTTCAATCTAAGCTGTATCCATATGATTTTGCAAGTAGATAGAACTTCTACTTTATAAAGTAAACCAATTTTTAGAAAAAGGATGCTTATCTTTCTAGTATTTGGACATCAATTGGAAAACAATCTGTTATGACTATTTAACATTACTGGGATCCAGCATTGAAAGCACATACAAGCACTTGGCACTTCTTTAATCTTGGCTAGGGAAACTGACAGGGCAAGGCAATAACCAGCTAGTGATGATGTAAATTCAAATTCTATTTTCTGAGAAAAAGCTGCCTTATGACAAGAAAAATTAACTCAAGTAATTTCGATTTAATAAAGTTTTGATTTTTTTCCCTTCCCTCTTATCTAAAAAGACCTCTCTGGTAAAATATTTTTTTTTCCAAACTTATATAGAGACCATCTCAGTCAGACTGACACCTAAAGAAAACTTTTATAAGAAAGTAATTCTACAAAGGAAAGAGAGTAATGAGATAAGTATTTAAACCATGTAAAACAAGAAAATCAAAATGCTTTTTGTTGATCATTAGTAGATATTTCCTTCAGATTTCGTCTCTTAGTACTTACTATTACTCCATTCTTAAAATTATGGTTCTTCATTTATGAAGCAATTCCAAACATAAACTCAAGCACAGGTGGCAAAAAACTGAATGGAAAAGCTTACTTGTCAAAGCCCTTCCTCCTTTCCTCAGCAAATGTGAAAATATTATATTCATTTCTCACAAACCTACTGCCAAGCCTCAGCTCCCTTTCTGGCTTTCAAATATTTTACACATTATTTTAGCCAACGAGCATGAAACCAGCTTTCCAGAGATTACCTAGGAACTAAATTATGTAGCTTCTCTCTACTTTCCTAATTTTCGAATAAAACAATGCCACCAATAGACACATTGCATTTTGTTAAAAAACATAAGCGCGATATTTAAAATTCCTTCATCATCAACTGGTGGATCCCCAGAAAAAGAGGGTAATTCATGGGATAGTGAAGTAAAGAGCAGGAGGTACATTTTCTGCTGTTATGATAGGAGGTCGACAGCATAGATAGCATTTGTGTTTTCTTTCCGAGTTAACTAATTCTTAAAATGGACTCGCCCCTGGGAGCTTCAGAGAAGTGCCCCACCCGCCTTCCCTGCAGACGACCTTCCCCGAGTCTAAGACCTGTGAGTGGAGATACCCCGAGAGTAACTGTGGTTTCAGAGGCGGCTGGGGTGGAAATAGGGGTGGGGAGCGGATGCACATCAAGATGGGAAAGCGTGAGAGTGTGCCCGCGTCCTTCGAGGCACCTCGCTCTCCTCATCTTTCAGGGCTCAGCACAGTTCTTGTGTGCCAGAACCAAGCAGGGCAAATGCACGTCGGCCCGGGAAAGGCCCATCCTCCATGGCGAGGAGTCGGGCGCATCTTGGCTCAGAGCAGGTCCGGGAGGGAGAGACGCGCCAGAGAGCTACCCGGACTTCGACAATCCTTTTTCGTCTTCAGCTTCGACTTCTCAGGAATTCAATCTTAGCAGCCTGTGCACAACCAACCGCGTCGGGGGTTGTGGGTGTAACCTGGTCCTGGTGTCCCAAGAGGTTCCTGCTGCGCTTCGTGAAACCTTTAGTGCCCGGTTCGTTCTTATCCTTAACACTTTCTCTTCCCACCTTTGAAGCGCCACCACCGGGCGGGCTTTGGCGCCTTGCAAGACAGAAAGACGAGTTCAGTTGCAGAGCTATGTGGTCCACTACCTGCGAGAGCTGAAAGCTCGAGCCTCTGTCCGCGCCTTCCATTGTGCATCATTTGTTCCAATTCCATCTTGGGCATCTCAACTCCTGCCACGTCTGGTTGTCCCCGGGAGTACCGGGCGTGCTTGCGGGGGTCTGTGGTTGGTTGCTTGTTCTTCGCTAGGAAAGGGGACAAATCCGTATTGTTTTATCGTCCATTAATGTTTGAAACAAATAGACAAAGACTAGAAGTAGAAGGAGGGAGAGTCTCGCTCGCTTTTCCTCCCGTCCCTTTGAAGCAGATTTGAGAGGGGGAAACATGCCGTGGGTTTGATGGTGTTTGAGACTCGTCCTAAGGCAGCGGCAGGAAAGAACTGGCGCTGAAGAGGTGTCCCAAACAAATCGACCGCCTGAACAGTCACTGCTGCCCCAACCGCTTTCAAGAAGGTTCCAGTTCTGTGCCACACTGCAGCCAATCCGGTTCTCATCCTGTTTCTCCACCCCTTCGCGGAGAACCCGAAGGGAAAATATGGGTTCCTGAGATAGCCTCCATACTTTCAATCTGGAAGTTCCTGGGGGACCCAACCTCCTCCCCACGCCCCCACCCCTCCCCAGGCCGGACCGCCACAGCTGGCTGAGGAGTGGCACAGCCGGGGGTGGGGCGCCGGCGCCGCCTCGGGGCCCCGGATTCGCGAAGTCACGCGCTTCCGCAGCTTGCGGGGGCACCTTCGCTCACGGAAACGCCCTTTCTGCGGAGACAGCCCCCAGCGACCCTCTGCTGAATCCCAGCTCCTGACTCGCGACGCTGCCAAACTGCTCAAGGCCTTTCAATCATTAGCAACTTTAAGAATCGCCCAGTCCGCGTCTCTCCCAGCAGCAGCCCACCCTGGAAAGGAGACTGACTGGCGGGGGACACCGAAAAGCCCGGCAGGCTCAGCTGAACCGACCCCCTTCCTTTCCCAGCCCCTCCCCTCTGCCTCGCCCCCTGCCCCTCTGCGCACACCCATTCTACATCCCGCGTCACCAGAGGTGCGGCGCACTTAGTCTTTCTGGTGGGATGTGCCTTGTAATCACCAAACTCGCGACCCAGAGCGTAAACATCCGAGGAAAAGAAAAGATAAAAGAAGTGCTACCTTGGCAACCACGGGTGTTAAGAGGCCAGCTGGAAGGTTGGGAGGGGCGATCGCTGCCCGCCTGCCGCTGCCGCTGGTACTCTCCTCGACTACGCGTATTCTTAAGCAATAACAACGTAATCCGTATTATCCACCCAAGAATACCCGTCACCGAAGAGAGTCAGAGGACCAAGCCGCTGCCGCCGCCGCCACTGCCACCAGAACTCCTGCTGCTGAGCCCGCCCCTGGCTGGGGCTGGGCTGAGCTTGACCGGGACCATAAATCCATAACTCGATTTCCCTAAAGAAGGATCCAAAGCTGTGCTTGGCTGCTTCCTGCCCAAATCCAAATGGCTGCTCTATTTCCAACTCTGAAAGACAAATCACAAAACCAAACACTTAACACAGAAGAGGTGCTGTCTTCTTAGTGAGGAGGAAGAATGTGGCAAGGCTGTTAGGGCACAGGGTGGGAGTAACAAGTAGCCTTCAGTTTACCTGGTGGTCTCCCAGTGCCTTCCTTTGCACTTGCTTTGCTTCATACCCCCTCTGGGGGCTCGGCCAGCCCACTCTAGGCTCTTTGATTGAGTGTCATGGCAGCGAGGAGCCCTGTAAGAGACATGCATAGTTAAGCACACAAATATTACAAATGTATTTGCTTAGACAGCTTTAGGAAGAAGTGAGGCTCAAATAAAGAAAGGGTCATGCATGGGTGAAATTTTCAGCAGTGTTTTGGAAATGCATTTTCTCAAGCCCCGGATCACAGAAAATAAACACTCATTCAATTTACTACTCGAAATCAAATACTTATAGATCTACAAGAATAGGCATCTCTCCTTTCAAGGCCTTAGAGCTATGCAACATAGTGATTTTTAAAGGAAAAAAACTTCAAAGCACAAAATAATTAAGCCCATTTCCATACTATCAGAACTCACTGAGCTGACAAAACTGGTTCAGTGTCTATGATTTAGACATTGTTTTATGGGAACACAATTTGTGATTCCATAGCCTACCTTTTAATATATGCTATAAATGCCTTGCTGTGCAGCTGTTATGCACACCTCTACAGAAAAATCTTTGAAACTCTGTCTTCATAAAAATTATTTTAAGAAGATAAAAACCCAAAAACTCATTTAAAAAGTGAATGCAATTTTGGCTTTCAGAGAGAGAATCACTGTGATTCTTTGATGATCAATATGGCTCTTACTGGAAAAGCTTTGTCTTAAGACCCTGCAGTGGATATTCTGATAATAGGGGTTTATTGTTCACTAAGTGGAATGGACAAGTACAACATCACTATCCAAGATATGCTGTAGCCCCATTAAAGAAAGTTCTCAATTTGTTTTTCTCTTTACTCTCAAATACATGGAAGTACATCCATGTGAGTGGAATAGGGAGGGGATATGGAAACATGGCACTAGACATTGTGATTCCTCAAATTATGTAAGTGCAAATAGCTCTTATCAAGGGGTAATTATATAACAGAATCTCTCCCCCTACCACAGTCATCTCTAACTGATCTGGTTGCAATTTAAGGCACTTAGGCTGTGCTTGCTCTTATTTTTTTTAATGTAACACTTCTCCAGGCACACCAACTCATCATTTTTCTGGCATGTTACTTACAAATAGCAAAATCAACATGAATTCTAGGTTTTGTGACTAGATATTAAATATATAATGTCTGATGACCAAAATAACTCAAAAGAAAAACAGCATTGCCCAATTATAGCCTATTTCAATTATTTTCAGATGACTTTACACCTTTTACAAAAAGACAGATGCCAAAGAAACAAATTAATAAGCACTATTTTCTACCATTACCTAACATAGCCATAAAGTGGAGCTTTTCTCTGGTGCTCCAACCAAAAAAAAAAAAAAAATAGAGAGCTGACAGGTTCCCTTCAGCTTGAACTCCTAGAAACAAAAGCCCTTAGGGAAAGTAATGCAATAGTCTATGAGCAAAGTATACCTTTGCTCCTGAACTCTTCTACTTAAACATGAACAAACATTAAAAGGAAAACAAGAAACATATTTTACAGATAAGTTTTGATTTAGTAAATGAAAAATTCCTTTTGGATTAAAAAGGATGGTCAAAACATACATACATACACACACACACACACACACACACACACACACACATATACATATATACACAACAATACATGAGGCATCAGAATCAGCATAAATACCCACGCAGCTTTTCATGCTTTCTGAGTAATCTCCTTTAGTTTTGCTTCCTCGCAATTGAAATAAAACACATACACACATGCTGACCCACAGACTCACACGCTTTAAGAAACTAGAACAACACAGCTTATACGCTTTCTTTCTACCCAAGCAGCAGCGTTAGTCCTTCCCTACCTACCCAAATGTTTCCACCAGCTTCAGCACCTGGACGAGTGGACAGCTCAGCCCGGGCCGGCTCCCGGCAGCACTCGCAGCAGAACTGACGCTCTGAGCTCTAACCAAAGCTCTCTCGTGCTTCAGCGGGGCAGCCTGACTTACGAGAACACCATTTCCTACGAGACCACTGCCGCTGGGTGCATTTTCAATTCAAATCTCCTTAAGCTGTCGGATTCTCCCCCTCCCCCCTCCCCCCTTCTCCACCCTCCACACAAAAACAGAAAAGGGAAAAAGCCCAACATCATCATCAGGGCGTTTGTTGATCAACTTACACTGTGCTTTTGAATATTTAGATACTGCTAGTGGAGCACTATCAACGGAGGCTTAGGTCCGCATTAAGTACCTTTGTTCATCGACTCCTGCAAGCCATGTTTATTAGAATCTACATTTCTCTCGCGCCCCAATAACTAGAGGTGTGTTTTGCGGGCAGAGGCTTTCAGCACCTTTTGATCTCTGAAGGCCACCGCGATTGCCAGTCCCCACTACTTTCCCACCCTGTCCCCCAAACTCCAACACCCATCCCAGACAAATGCTCGGTAATTTACAGCCAAATATACATATTAAAAAAAATCTCGACAAAGCAATCGGCTTGACGAAATAAACCAATTAAGCTAAAGCAGAAATGCATCTCCCACCACCCCCCCTCTGTCCCCCTTCCCCCTCCCTTTTCCTCTTTCCTTCCCTCTCAAGTAGAAAGGGGGAAACACCAAGGAGAAGGAAAAAATCGGGAGGAGGGTGGCAGTCGACTCAGAATCAATGGAAAAACACTATACACATCTTTACTGAATAATACTCTCGTTTTCAGACAAAAAGAAACACATTTATCTGTATAAACAGTCTCCTTCTCCCACATATCCTACATCCTTTACATTTACTGAGATTTGTGTTGCGGTATAGCAAAGTAACTGTCACAAATCCACCTCGATTGAAGTGCTTACCCTCTAAATCCTGGTTTCAAGCGGAACTCCAACTGTGTGTAGAAGCCAGGGAGTCATCTGATGTGCGGTGAGGTAGGCTCTGGGCAGCGAGAGCTGCTTTCCTCCGAGTGCCGGGTTACAGTGTTAACAAGCTCTGAGAAGGGACCTGGGCGCCTCGCGCTGGCTGTGCCCCAGTGCCTTCGCGTGGTGGCGGCTTGCTCATGCTTGCGAGGAGTCCCAGGCGATAGCCTTCAGCTGATGCGAGATCCAGAAAGGAGTGGGGAAGGGAAAAAAAAAATCACCTAATGCAATCAAATCGATCTGATCTACACCATCTGTCGCCTGCCACTATACACAAACGTTAAAATAGGAAAACGGAAAATACTGACAGCCCGAGAGGGTTGGTCTGCAAAGAGTTCATTTTTAGCAGAGCATAATTGGGTATGGTCGGCGTACAGTTACAAAAGCTGCTGTTAACCATCCAGTAGTGCATCCCAAACATGCTAATGGTGGATTAATTGAGGAAGATCTGACGTGCAAGCTTCATAGTCTCTTATTCATGACTTCCCAATGGGAAAGGACCAATGCCTTGTGGGACTATGGTAACATACAGTCAAAAAGCTGCTAAGAAAATGGCTGTGTGTTCACAGCACCTCTCTCTGATAATAAACATATGTCGACTAAAACGGTTTAGTAGAATGGGAAGAGGGGTGTTGGAGAATAAAATATTCTTTCCTAGGTGTAAGCAATCTTCATCTTCTTTCCTTAAAGAAAAGCAAAAAAGATTCCATATCTTTATCACACTGAGGGAAAAGAATCTTTTAAAAGGGTTTTATCAAGATCAGACTCTGCCATATGAAAGAAACAGTACACTCTTGTGCAGTAATTCTTAAAAAAAAAAAATCTATTTTTTTTTCCTTACTGTGATCAAAGTAGATCCACAGCATGTGCATGTAGAGAAACTGCCCAGTTAATCCCACCAAGATTGGCTCAGGGATGTTTAATGCCAGGTACCCTTTTGCCTTCTTGAAATCAGTATGCCTTTTGGGCAAGGCATTTTGTGTCACTGAAAATTGACATAATGAATGTTAAATGCAATTTCAGTGAGAAGATGGGGAGAGTTTTCTTTTTTAATTCTACAATTATTCCCTCCAGCCCAAACCCCCTTTGGTCTGTTTCCAATCTTTCCTGATTAGTTGATGGGAGATATGGGTGGAGGGAGGGAGTGGAGATAGGAGGAGAGGGGGAAAGAGTGTAGATTATCAATAGCCAATAATCTATTCATTTGTAATAAAAATATATTTGGGGATAAATGGCAGGTCAATTACTAATTGTTGATTGTGGCATATAAAAACAAACCAGTTTTTAAAATTAATGTTCTATATGTGGAAAGAAAATATATTTCAAACTATGTCTCTTTGTGATTATAAGACTTTTTTGAAGCAACATAGAGTTCACCTAGAAATGTGACATCATTTTATTACCTATATCTAAATATTTCACATTTTTTCTGATTTTGTCACCCATATGAGCATTCAAAACTGTTTTGATTCTGCTGCCTTTTTTTGATAAAATTACACAAATTCTATAGTAACTAATTAGTGTTTAGGATCTTGAGATAACTGAATGTTCCTCCTGAAACTCTGATAACCTCTTTAAGAAAAAAACAAACAACAAAACAAAACAAAACACAAACTTAACAGTTATGAATTAAATTAGTCTAAAAATATAGCCTGAAGACAAATCAAACAATTTACGTGATCTTTTGTTTCAACATACATTAATTAAGCACTCTTTCCAACCTACACAACATTCCAGGGTCATAGTGAGAAATCCAAGTCTAATAGCTCAGCAGCCTTTGTTGTCATTTGTGTCAAGCTATTGCCCCCTGCAGGTTAGGCTGAAAGTGCAGACAAGATTTGGCCAAGTCCTCAGGAAATTTATGGCAATCACGTTATTTAGTCTCTCCCAGTATTTAAATAGAGTCAACTTTTTAGCATTAAACTTATTTTCATTGGGGCTTAAGCTATTTATTTAGAGAAAGCTAGCAAATTCAGAAAAAAAAGAACTTTCAAGATAGGTGCTTTTGCTCTTCCTTTTGAGAATTTTGCTGGGTGGAGCAGACCATCCACTTCATTATGACACATGAAGCACGTTGATGCACTTAATACAATTTTCTCCATCTCCCCTTATCTTTTTTCTACAAGAGCCGGCAGAACTCAAAAGCTAATGCAACAGAACTGGAATTATGATTTCTCAATAATAATAGAATAATCCTGGGCCATTTACTACTTGATGTCAGTGTGCTCCTGGTAGACTCAATGAAGTGCATTCAAATCAAATCCTTTCAGATTCTTCCTACTGCTGATATGATGGGGACAATTACACTGTTTTTCTTGATTATAAAATGAAACATTATTTCAACCTCCATGCTCCTGCCATCCCATCATACTTTTCCACAATCAACTTTTCCAAACAGGGTACCTTGCCAAGATGAAGTGAATTTATTGTTGACAGAATAGAAATTAAATTATGCCAACTTTTTCACAGCATTAGAAAGTGGAGCAGGCTTATGGGAATGATTTCAGAAGGCTTATGGAAAGATTCTTATATATTTTAGAAGTCAGTGATCCACAATGAGGTATAAGGAAACCTGCAATGGTATTTCCTTATTATTTAAATACACACTTCTCATTGAGCAATAATGGGACATCACTATGCAAAATATCAACGTCATCGACAAATTAGTAATCAATAAGAATTTTACCCAGTCAAATGTTAGAAGCATTGTTTTGACATTGTGTAGAAGTACCCAGAAATATGAAATGCATTTTGTTCTCCTAAATGTATTTTGAAATGCTCACAAAAGACATTTTAAGTAAAGGAGAGTGGCAAGACTCATGGCTTACACGGAAGGTTTTTTACTCTAACCACTGATGCTTTCTTCAGAGTATCTGGAATGGACACACGGGATAGGAATTGGGAATGACTGTATCCTCTTTTAACCAACCAAACAAAAACAAAAAGAAACAAACAAAAAACAACAAAAAGGCAAAACAAATCTACAAACAAAAATATAAATATAAAAACCTGAAAGCCTCATCCTGTTTTATTGCATTTTTAAAGCTTGTTAAATTTAAAGAGCACACTACGTTGGGAAATTTAAGATCCTTGCCTCTACAGTTCATTAACACTCCTGTTCCAAGCAAAAAGGGCTTTGGTCTAGGCTGCTGGACTACTAATTGCACAACCACATTGTAGCCAGAATAGCCACTGGTTGCCTGCAGCTGACATTTTTAGTTGTCCTTGGGTGGGTAGGTTTAAAGAAATGAAAATACACTTTACTGCAAAATCATTCATCACAAATATGGTATGATTATACACGATTGTATATACAGCGGCACATTACTATTAAGCCAGAAATTTTCAGCTATCTTGATTCAAAAACCTATCAAATGCTGATCTACAGAGTTGCTTTTAATTAGCGCCCAGAAGAGAGAGAGCGTCATTTGACCTGTGCGTCTGAACCAAGGGGAACATTCTCCCGGTTCACAATGCAGCAGATTGCCCGCAGATGCCTTGAAAAATACACTCCATCTCCTCTTATAACAAAACAATTGTTATAATTGTTTTTAAGGGATCCAAACAAGGTTCTAGAAACATTGTAACGCTCTTATTGCCAGAATCCTGGGTTATTGGACGTTCTTATCCCGAGAATCAAAAGATCATCCAATTCTATTCATATGCATCCTATGACTCAACTCAGTTTCTACTTGGCCGTGTGCGTCTCTCTCTCTCTCTCTCTCTGTAAGTTCATCCTGAAAGCGCTTATGATTCCAGCGGTTTTCAAATGCAAATGGATGGGAGTGGTGGTGCTGTGATGGAGTGTGGCATGTGGATGTGAGGGGATTTGGGGGAGGGTGTCCTGGGCAGTAACTTTATACAAATTCAAGGCCATCACAACCACTGCAGATGAAAACAACTTAGAGGTCTGAGAGACCCCTTACAAAGATGCAATGCCTTCCTCATCTACATTGAGGAAGCTAAAAGCATGTCCCAGTGATCGCGCTGTGTGGAGGAGAGAGGGTCCCGAATACCGCCTGAGACCAGCTATCGCGGGCAGGCCTCATGGCTAAACACTCATTTGGCGAAGTGAAGAGCGCTGGGCGGCAGGCCCTGTACACACTCACGGTGGAAGGCCAGCCGCTTCTGTGCCCCCAGGCTCGGCTCACTCCCCTCGGAAACCTCGCTGAGTGCAGCTAGCCCTGGCAGGGAGCGCCTGAAACTGGCAAGGCACCGCTGTAACCACAGAGACTATATTTCAGCAACCGCACCCCGCCAGCGCTGGCTCGGACCCGGGTCTCCTCTGGGAGAGTAGGGGATGGAAGAATCAACCTCCAACCAGGATCTCAGATCGAGGAAAGGAAGCGAAAGCAAAAGTGTGGTTACACAGGACATCAACAGACAAACCCTTGCCTCTCCTAGCTAAGTCTGCGTAAGCTTTGAAGCCCCAGAAGCGCAACGTGCGGTCGGAACACGCGCGAGGGAGTGAGGACTCGTGGCTCTGCCCCTTTCCTCCGCCGGGCCGTGCACTCTCTCCCGCTCTCCAGGGTCTGTGCCAGCGACCTTAGCTCGCTTCCTAATCCCTCACGAAGAAGGCTGCCCTTCGGAACCCGCTTCGGGCCACAGGCGATCAGTGGGCAGGAGGCCGCAGGGACACCACGCCGCGGGACGCGGGGAGCCAGGGTAAGGCAGGAGCTTGGACCGCGTTCTTGAAAATGTCCGAGTTATCCAAGATTTGTCAACTCTAAAGTATCTCTAGAAAGGCTCTGCGGGCTTTCGGTGAAACTCACAGCGTGGCCCACGCATGTTGGTCTCTCTCAAGCCCTCGCCCTCCTCCCCTGGTCCTGCCCTCTCCAGATCTCCCGCCCCTCCGGAGTCCCGGGCCGCGCCGGCTGGGCCCGCCTGGCGTGGAGAAGCGCGGCATAGGCAGAGCGAAGGAGCCCCCTGCTGGCCAGACGCGGCAGCTCGGGGACCCGCTCCCAGTTCCCTCCGCCCTGATGGCGCGGCCCCGCCCGGCCCCACCTCGTCCCTCCCGCGCCCCGGCGCTGCGGGCTTGTTGAAAGAAATAGAAAACAAAATAAACAAATAAAGAGCCAAAACCCACTCTCTCCTCGCCTACTGCTCAGAGGTAAGTGTGAGTCCGGCCCCACCCGCACCCTTGCCTGACTTCTCTGGTGCTGAGGCTGAGGTCTGGGGGCGACAAAGGGGTCCCTCTAAAAAAGAAATCACGGCAGCTTTTGAAAGAACGTTTTGTAAGCATGTCTACTTCACACACACACACACACACAAACCACACAAAACCAAACCCGCACTTACCGACCCGGAAAAGTGCTACTGAATATGCATGTTCTAGAAGCATTTCCTTAGCTGTTGGAGACAATGTTTACTTCTGTTTTGGGTTGTAGGTAGCAGCAACAATCACTGTGTAATGGGGTGGGAAAAGGGAGAAAGATTCCCATTAGTTTAACCCTCTCTTCCATACCTGGACACAAGCCCTACCTTCAGTCTCAGGTCCTGGCCTGGGTGGAAGTTTTCATCCTCATAATCTGAGAAGGAAAGAGAGATGCAGCTATTTCTGGGGGATTTCCTTTGTGCCCCTTCCCAGGGGACCGGGGGAGGAACTGTTTTGTTTATCTAGACAATTCATGACTTCGTTTTGTATGGGATTTGGAAATTAGTTTAACCTTAAAATAGGCTACATGTTTTTGAGTGACAGGATTTCTGTCCTTAGGTAAAGGTTATTAGAAATCACAATGTTTCTATTCAGGCAACCTTGAGTTACAGATGGGCATAGTTATCTTATTATTGCGACTCCCAGAAATGTCTGTTGCCTCTGGATGTTTACTGTCTTTGGAGAATGAGAATAGTTTACAATTATTTTTTCATTAGTTTGGGCAAACAATAAGTGTAGGCCCAGTAAGGGATCGGTACTACTTGTTTTCTACTTTCTACACTCACTCTTCTGGGAAGAGAAACGGAAGGAATTTGTCTATCCCTGAAACTAGTTTAGAATAGATAAAGATCTAGGAGAGTCTCTTTTAAAATAGTGCCTGTTTTCTTATCTAGTATTTTCAAGTGGGTGGGAGGATCCTTGATCGGCTAATAAGGAAGGAAATGGAGCCCACAAGATGAGGGGTGAGGGATTATCTCTCATTTGTGTCTCCCAGACCAAGAGATCTGGGCAGGTCATGGAGAGTTATGTCTCCTGCCTCCCGAGGATAACAATTATAAAAACAAACATATATTGAGTGTTTTCTCACTGCCAGACACTGTGCTGCAGGGGTTATTGTCATTATCTCATTTAATTCCTACTGCAGTCCAATGGATTCGGTACTATTATAGTTTCTTATTTTACAGAAATGGAAAGTAAGGTATAGAGAGGTTAATTTACTTGCCCAAAGTGACAACAGCTGGTAAGCAGATGAGCAAGGATCTGCAAAAAGGCAGTAGAAGAGATATCTTGAGAAATCATACTTACTGTATTGCATTCAGGCTGATTCAGTAAACTAAACCGACATTTCTGTTCTGAGCCTCAGCTTTCTATAGAAAAGAGAAAAGTTATTTTTTTCTCATAGGAAAGCATTTGATGAAAGAAACTATTTGTTTTGTAAAATGTTTGTTATCTATTCCCTATCCCCATTTAACAGATGAGAAAACTGAGAGAATAAATTGACTTAACTACTGTAGCAAAGAAGTAGTACAGTCAGGCCTTAAAACTAGATTTTTTGAATCTATGTCCCTTATCCTTCTCACTTAACCACACTGTCCAAACACAAATAAGATCTTTGCTTTTTCGCAAAATGTTACACAGAAATCATTAACATCTCAGAGCCCATATTTCTCAGTGAAGAAGCTTTCTTTCACCTTAAGTACGAATACCTTTTTATACTGAAAGGATGCAAATGTGGAAATAGTGTCAGTCTCCATAAATGACATAAAATGGCAGAAGACTAAAATAATGACATCAGCTTTACTTGAAAAGTAGTTAAAGCAGTTAACAAAACATCTGAAAAGCCTGTCTCACTACAATTTTAGTCTTCTCCTCCCCTATCCCAGGCCCCTCCTACCCTATACCAGGAAAAGTCATTCCATGTATTTCTACTAACTTTTGTTCACAAATAAGTTTAACTCTAACAAGGTTTAGACACTTTTCATTTCCATTCATATATTTCTTCTTTGCAGCTGTGAATGATTACAATAAAAATGTCAAAACAAACCTCTGGAGTGGCCACTTTTATTGGGAAAAAAGGCAGTATTAATTGGCAAAAAATCTTTGACTGGCTCCACATCTTAACTCACACTGACAGTGCACCTAAATATACTGTGTAGAACTGATTTATCCTGTGTTGTAAAGTTAGCTCAGGTATAGAATCGGCTTCATAAAATGGTCTTAGGGTTCTTTCATTTTCATTAAGGCTCAAAGTATCGGAAAAAGCCAGATGAACTGCCTTAAGTCGATTGGACTGCTGCTCATATGTCTCGGCTTTCTCAATCATTTGTGTACAAATTATTTGGCTACATGGCCTCCTGTCATATTGGGGATCTGTGAAATTTCCAGTGCTTTAATTTTGTTGGGTATGATAATGTCAAGTTGGGATTTTTTTTCTCCCCCTTTCTCTTGTAAAAGTTCTTAGTATCAGTATCAGTTTTGAATTAATATGTTATATAATGAGGTTTGCTTGTCTGTGTGAATTTATGCCATAAAAACACGCAGATTTTTAGACTTGAAGGGCTTTTTGAAATTATCTAGTTTAACCCTTTTATTTTACTGATGAGTAACTTGAAGTATTAAGAGGTAATAAAGAATTCTGAAGGTCACCCATTTGGCTAGGGGAAGAATGAGAACTGAAACCCAGATTTTCTATATTCAAGGTCCAAGGCCAGTACATTCCCCAGAGCATTGTGTTCCTTCTTGTTTGTCAGAAGTTTGGTCACTCACTCACTCAACTACTAGTGGCTACCTATGTACTTGTCAACCGTTCTAGTACTTAGGAATTCCAAAGAGGGATAAATAAAACAATCCAGAAAAGGCCCTAATTTGTTGAAACACTTTCAAGTGGTGGAAAAGGACCAAATCAAAAGCCAGTCTTATCAATTGTTATAAAGAGATTTTATAAAAGCATTTTCCTTGAAAATACTTTTAATATGATACACTGTGCCAGGCAGACAAAAGTATGCTAATATTCTTCCACATTACCTGTTAAAGAAATCTGGCAAACTCGTACTGCCAAATGATGAAATTTTTGATGGGAAATTAGTAAATGGACATAGCAAACCTTAATCATGTAAGTAGGGTCCTCTCAGGTGATCTATACATGGATTATGGATCACCATTTCCCAGAGTTTTTCTATGACTTTGGGATGAAATGCTTGAGAGAAAACATAGACTTGCTGGAGCTGGGATTAAAAACAATTGATAAAGAGATCAAAGAGGAAATGATTCAATAAAACATTTTTAAGAAATGACAATTTTTCAAATGTATATTACATTGTCCTATCAGATGAACCAAAGGGCCAAGAAAGCACTAGGTTAAGAATTTAAGGCAGAAGCCTAAGAATCTATTATAATCGTTTTGTGTGATTAACTAAACTTTCCCCTTTCAGAATATGATATATAGTAACACCCTTCTCCCATGGAATAATTGGGGAGGGGAAACTGTCAAAATTCAGTCCTGTAAAATCCTGCATTTCAATATTGTGGAATTCACCAAAAATAATATTTTTCCAGAAAATCGAGCCAGTCATTACAAATAAAATATACACTGTACATTGAACTGAAAATCTAATAATAAGGCTATAGTCACTTCCTAAAATCCCTGCCCTGCTACTCTCCCCGTAAGAATTTTAGCCC